>CAKNYM010050171.1:186795-198118 GCA_932195095.1 Andricus curvator | reverse complement strand
GCCAACGGTGATACCACTCTGGAAACACCAGTTCTCGTAAGATCACTGAAGTTAAGCATTGTTGGGCGCGGTTAGTACTTGGATGGGTGACCGTTCAGGAAATACTGCGTTGCTGTTGGCCCGTCGTGGGTGTGGTGGGCCCACATTGGTAGTAAATATCCACCTAGAAACACTACCCGAATCGGGTAGTGAGGCAATGAACTTTCGAGTTCAAACTGCTAATCAATTTTTTTTTTTATATATATATATATATATGTTTGAGCATTTAATCAGTCACTTAATTGCTAGTGGAGTGTATTGGGATTCAAATAACCACAGCCAGATTTTACTTGCAAAGGAAAGAGTTTATTCTAAGGCATAAAAAACCTCCACTTGAAGAGTGGAGGAAAAAGCCGAGAATCAAATAGCGATCACAAAAGTAAGTCAGAAGTTACAAACCTTATGAGAGCATGTATAAAAATTGCGATGACAACCAGTCCGCCACACTTTAATCCACACAATGGCAAACAGGCAGAGTCCAATCCACACATTGGCAAACAGGCATAATCCAATCCAGAAAATGGCTAATGCACATAATCCAACACAAGGCACGTTCACACTCACAAAATGGAACCTCTCACCACGAAAACTTAACTTGAACTCGACTCTGAAGAAAGTAATAATTATAAAGTGAAAACAAATTCCTTACTCAATTACACATAAAGTCGTGGGAAAAGGTTCCATTCTACCTGATCGGCGCTGACCTTCGAGCTACGCGCAGAGCTTACAGTTTTACTTCAGGTGCAGCCCCCTTTTCCGAGAATGCATAAAGTAAAGAAAAATAAACTATGTCTTACTCCACACAATTTCAGATGACGGTAAAAAGCAGCCAAACAATATATAAATACTTTTATCTATGTATATATATATATATATATATATATATATATAATTTAAAAAAAGGGTTAAACAAGCACCGCAGGGTCCCACTGAGAGCAACTGCCATCTAAAAAATGACACCGGATCCCAGTAGAACCGCGGTAAATCACACTTATGGCCACGTCTCACAACCTTGAAATGGGTGGTCACAGGGCACGATGAAATCACAACGACAGGCCGGCGAAACCCTCGTGTGTCTTGAGCACACGAAGCGACCCAAGGATGACAGCTTTCTGCATCCATCTCGCAAGTGCCTTGGCATATGTTTGGCACGCGGGTATGGCTTTAAGGATACGAATCAGTGATAGTTTCGCACCTCCGAGAGCACCTATCACAAGGACAATCACTTGTACCGAATATTTTGGGTACAGTCGTTGCAGCTCTCTTTTAAGGTAGTGATACCCCCCCCCCTCTCTCTCTCTCTTTATATATATACTACACTATAGATATACATCGGCGAACCAGAACATACAATGGCGTTATCCGGCTTGGTTGCCACACTGTCTCTGGACCCTCTGCATCCATGGAGTGTCAACATTTGACGGTTAGCTTCACTATCCCACAGTGTAAAGTTGACGATCATGGAGTTGAAACTTGATTATCTGAGGAATTTTAGTTTGATTATCTCAGAGTGTTAACTTAATCATATCAGGGGGTCAGCTTTATTATCTTTTGTCCTTCTTCTACCTACATATATATATATATATATATATATATATATATTCATTAGAGTAAGAGAGACGATTTACGGAAATTAAATTAAGAAACGAAACCTGAAAAACATGAAAATTGATATAAAATTCATCAATTCTGAAAGCATCTTTATTATTTTTGAAGAGTAGGATACCTGAGACATGGTCGCATATATATAAAAACTTTGACAACACATCACTTTGAGCACGAAAGGCTAAGGAAATGGCGTTCCTGCACTGAATTAAAACATTAACATTTGACAAAAACTGGGGGGGGGGGGGTCAAATTTTACACAAATCTAATACCTTCTCTGATGAGAATGTAATATCACCTCATTATGCGCCACCATACTCTCTTAAAGTGAACCAGTGAAATTGTCACTGGTTGAATCAGTATACTGGAGTATAGTGGAGTAAGTGGGTCAACTAAAATAGCGCTACTGATTCTACCAGTGACGCCAAATGATAGATTGAACCAGTGATATAGCGCTCCACCCGGGCAAGACATGAACCTCCAGTCGTCTGGTACGCGCGCGTCGCCGGTCAGGTCTTGGCATTTCTCGAGTGAAAACGAATCTTATTGTGTCCTAGTGTTTGTTTTATAAATATTTGGCGCCTGGCTGGAATGAGCAGGGGATATAATATCTTTCGCTTGATAGTGGGAGGTCCCTGGCCATGGGTTTGACTTTGAGCAACGCGACACGTTAACATAACGACGGGTCTTTCCACAATCAGGCGCAACATATTATATCCCATTATATTGCAGCCCGGCCTTCATTTATTGTTGTGAGGATAAAGTGAGGTTTTTAAAACTTAATTCTACAACTGTTACCACAAAAGTGCGATGAATGATAAGTGCCATACCTAAACAGCTGACAGGCGACAAGGCGTACGACCAGGTGACTACTAGTACTGAGAAACCAGTGAACCTCACTGATTAAACCAGTGTCGGAACTTCACTGAATGAACCAGTGAATTCTCACTGATTGTCAGTGACACACTTCTGGCTATTTCAACCAGTGAGATTTCACTGGAAATCAGTGAGATTTCACTGGTTCATTGTAAGAGAGTACCCGACTCTTCCCTACCTCATTTGTTTATTTTTGATTTAAAAAATCATTCTTATTATCATTATTACATTCTCGTTGCGCGCGACTGTTGGTTCTCGCGCTTCGCGCTCACTAATATATTTATCTCGAGCTTCGCGCTCGTTAATGTGTGTACCTCGCGCTGCGCGCTCGGTCTCTATATTTACACCACATTTGTACACAGACCTTTTAAAATTAAAGGTCAAAGCATCGATAACTGTAATTTGATGCTTGTGAATTCTGTTTGGTTAAAGCTCCTTCGGCTTTAACGAACACATTCTCATCACGTATCTCGTACTTTGCAATCGATCTTATCTAAAATCTGAACTTCTAGAAATTTAATTTGTTTACTTTCAATGTTATTTTTTACAGTTGAAACTAAAAATACACATCCTAGAGTAAAGTAGTTTTGATCGAATTTGTACATATAATTTAGGCCAGAAATTTTGTGAAATAAAATCTTTTTGTAGCTTGTTTGACAAATTTGTAGCTCTTTTTCAGATGAGCAACTTTCGTCTATTCATTTTTGTCTGTTACTGAATCGGGATCGCGATCAAATTTTCGTAAATTTACCAATTTTACGTAAAATTACGAATTTTGGGAGCAAATTACGAAACTACATCGTGAAATTACGAAAAAACTTGGTATGACTCTGATCCCTTCGGTGCCATTCGGAAGGACGCCGCCGCCGCAAAGGCATCTGCTTTTGAAGCTTAAAACTCAGAAAAAAAAATGCTAGAAAAATAAATAAATAGTCATTTGGAAGCTGAAAGTGTTCCACGTAAATGAGCTTGAAGACGTTAATGTAAAAAATTTGTTGGGCTTCGCAGACTGAAAAATGTAAAAAAAAGTAAGGAATTTCGAGCACATTTAAGGAGAGTTAAGTTTCGAGCATTATTTCTTATACAAGAGGCAATGTGAAAAATTTGCAAAAATTCATGAATATGAGGAAAAAATTTGTAAACAAATTTCATTTGACAAATTTGAAAAATAGTAAAAATGGTTGCTTAGAATTACAACAATGTACATCTACACCACGGAGTAATAATAAGGAGAGCGATCTCCGTACATTCGTTTTGACTGCAGTAACTGTACATTTATTGCCGAGCTTAGACGTTTCTAATCAGCACATTATGGCCATTTGGTCATGCGCACTGTCATCTGCTATCTCCTTTTCTCCCGCGAGAAGTGTGCGAGTGAGCGCCAGTCCATGAAAACCACTCCGTGATGACAACAACGGCAGCAAATTGAGGTTATATCAATTCACGTAGAAAAAATTCGAGTAAGTGGAGGAGATATTTCAAAGTTTCGAAAAGATTAACAAATAATTGAAAACTAAAAGATTTCAAAAAATGTAAACCAAAGTCACTTTGGTGTACATTTTCCAAGATTTGGAACAAAAAATTTAGGAGCTTTTCAAGCATTTTCAAAAGTTTCACAAGAACGAAAAAAATTATTAAGATTCCTAGAAAAATTGAAAATGATTTTTTATTTTGAAAAATTAATTTTAAAAGAATATTTATAAAGATATCGAAAGATTTTCCGAATTGTACAAAAAATAATCTGAAAGATTTTAAGGCAATTTTGTTTATTTTGCAGGATTAATTAAAAGTTTCAGAAACAATCTGAATCACAATTGAACAATTATTAATTTATAACGACCTAAAATGAAAATAATTTAACTTCTAATTTTAAAAGTGTTCAGTTAAATATTAATAATATTTACGGGAACGTAACCTCAGTTTTCAGTTGTCATTAAACACGGCGCTCACTCGCACACTTCTCGCGGGAGAAAAGGAGATAGCAGATCACAGTGCGCATGACCAAATAGTCATAATGTGCTGATTAGAAACATCTGAGCTCGGCAATAAATGTACACTTACCGCAGTCAAAACTCGAGGCGCTTTGTACAGCATGATCGGCCTCCTTATTATTACTCCGTGATCTACACTATCTTCAGTTCTAATAAGTAGCTTGTGTCGTTTGTCCAAAAATTTAATTTGTCAATTTTTAATGTCGTTTTTCACGAATAAAACAAAAACTCCGCATTCTGTCAGAAAGTGATTTTTAACAGATTTTTAGATCCTTGTTAAGTGCACAATTTTTGTCTATTCATTTTTTTTTTCGTATCTTGTATATAGTTTGACCGCAAAATGAAATTTTTGATTTTTAATTATTTTTTTGTGAAAACAAAATTTGAATTTTCGATTTTTCAAGAAAATTTAAAAAGTTGTTATGACAATCTTATAGGGTGCTTAAAAAGCAATGTTTTTCTCATCCTGGCTTTTTTTCATATCGGGCGTTGTTTGGCATACATTTTAATTTTCTTTTTTTTTTAATTTTGTAAATACTATAATTCTGGTAATTTGTTCTTTATCGAAAAAAGTCATGAGGATCAATTGTTCGCCTTTTTGAATACTGCGAACAACCGTACATAGAATTTTAAAATTCTAAAAAAAACTGGTCTTAAAATTTTTGAAAATGCTCCAACTTTTTGAATTTTTATCAAAAATGACTGGCTAACGAACTTATCTTTCATTTTAGGACACTTGAAGAGTATGCCCAAGCCCAATCTACTATGACAATATACATCGATTCTTTTGAAAGTTATCGTGCTAATAAACTAAAAATCTACAGACAAATCTACTGACAGACAGTAACATTCGTAAAAACCTGTTTTTCGGGTTCAGAGGGTCTCAAAACGTGGACATTTGACAAAAACTTTATCTCTTTATTATTACTTTATTTGACAAAAACTTCACGAAAATCTAAGAATCAATCGAGGACTTGCAAAGAATGTTGAATAAACTTAATACAAGAATGAAGAACATGGGCCTCAAAATTAACGTAAATAAAACAAAAATCATGGTGTTTGAAGGAAAAATTGAGAAAACAATATGTAACATTGTGAATAATTACATACCCAATGGGAAATTCACAACGGGCGCAGTACTGCGCTAGTATTGGCTAGTACTGACGCGTTACTGGCAGCCAGTGCTGGTACCTGTACTGGCATATATCTGGGATGATAACGCTATTCTGTACTAGGGTGCCAGTGCTGGCCCAGTACTGAATATCGATACTGGCGCAGTACTGTCACAATAGGAAATTCACAATAAGCGCCGTACTGTGCCAGTACTAACTAGTAATATCGCGCTACTGGCAGTCAGTACTGGTGCAGTACAGCCACAGTACGGCACACCACCGGCACTGTACTGGCAAACTCCTGGCGTACGAAAATGCCGGAGTTAATTTAAAAAATGATAAAAAAATCATTGAATTGTTATTAAGACGCATCTACTTTATCCATTCATCATCATACGAATGCATATCGTCCGAATATTATTTGTAATTTCAAAAATTTAAATTTCATTTAAAGATTTTGTTTAATTTTAGCACCCACTACTGCTATACTCTAACGATATGACAAAAAAGGTCTTTAAAAAATAAATATTAATTGATTGCTAGTATTTTGACTTTGAATATTGATGGTCCTGTGTAGAGTGAATACATATATTAAATTTTCAAATATTATATTACCAATAAAATTTCTAACGCTACGGGGTACCGAACCTACATCTATACCTAAATCTATCGCCTAGCAGTCGGGAGTCTTCACAGAAAAAACTGGGGGTTCACTAATGTTGCGACTCAAATAAAAGTTGGTATCCTTTCGAACTTGAGCTCCAATAGATACCTGCAGAGACCCAAAAGGGTTCGTTTAGAGCGCACTTGAAAAGAACAACATAAAGGCGCATTCACAAACCAACCGCTTGCAAAGTCGGGTTGGTAATTTCGCGATTTACAGAATATGTCGGTAAAGCAAACACAAACGATATTATTATTTATTATGCTTACAATTTTCGGAAAAAGCAAACTGTTTACCCTTCTAGAAATAATTAATTGAAAACAATTCAGAATGATAGAAAGAAATTTGAATTGTTTCTAATCGTGTTTCTTAATCGTGTGTGCACGATTGGGAAAGATTCAGTGTTGCAAAGTTTCAATCGTTCACAATAGGACCAATCGGTATTAGGATTTTGAGGTTATGAAGTGGCAATTTGATGGCAGCACTTTCGTCTCGCGGGAATTATTCGAAAACGTTCATTTACTTTTTTTTCGAGGCAACACATTTTAAGCAATATGTGCATAAAAAAATATAAATAAAGGTTTTGTAACAATTTCCGCGAGCTTTGAGAGCTGTCATCAACAAATTCGCCAATGAAGTGAAGTTTTTTCATCCAATTATTCATTTCATTGTCTATAATTTTGTATAGAAAAATGTAATTTATTAAATAAATTACTTAAAATATTTTAGGTAATTATTTTTTTTTTAATGAAAATGTAACTATTATTCCAGTTGAATATTCCATAATTTTAGTTGAAAATTCATCTCTTTTTTTTCAACTTTCATTTTTTTGCCTATGAATTTATTTATTCAATTTTTGGTAGAAAAATTATCTTTTTCAGTTGGAAATTCGTCTTTTGGTAGAAATTCATCTTCTTGGTCCAAAACTCAATTATTCTACTTAAAGATTCATCATTGCAGTAAAAAGTTCATCTGTCTGGTTTAAAATTGAACTATTTCAGTTAAATATTTAGAATTTTATTTGAAAATCCATCACTTCGTTTGTTTGGTTAAACATTAATTTCTTTAACTTGAAATATAATTATTTAAGTTTTGGTTGACAATTTATCTCTTTTAGTAAAAATTAATTTTTTTGTCTGAAAATTCAACTATTTCAGTTGAATATTCATTGTTTTAATTGAAAACTCTTATGTTTGGTTTAAAATTAATTTTTTTTTTCACTAAAAACGTTACCATTCCATTTTTGGTTGAAAATGATTCTTGTTTTAGTTCAAAATTCAACTATTTGGTTGAAAATTTGTCTCCTTTAATCAAAAATTCGACTATTTTGTTAAAAATTCATGTATTTTGTTGAAAAATTGTATTTTTTGTACAAAATAATTATTTTTATTTGAAAATTAATCTTCTGGTTTAAAAATTCATCTTTTTGGTCGAAAATTCAAGTGTTCCAGTTAAATATTCATAATTTTAGCTGAAAATTTATTTTTTATTTTGTTTAAAATTTAACTATTCAGTTGAAGATTCATAATTTTATTTGAAAATTTATCACTTTGGTTGAAAAGTTTAACTATTTCATTTTTTTGTGAAAAATTGATAGTTTTAGTGGAAAATTCAAGTATTTTTTTAAAATTCATTTATTTTGCAATGTTTTGTTCTGTTGTGTTAAAGGATGTTCAGAGTGAACGTCATGAATTAAAATAAACGTTTGCGTTTTACGGCAAATATGAATATGTTACTTTTAGTTGACCGGGAAAATTGAAAAACTTGACCGGGAAAAACCGGGAAATAACCGGGAATTTGAAATTGTCCGCCGAATCGCCACCCTGAAAATGTATGTGCTTGGGGAAGGAAACCCAGTTGTTTTGATGATTCCTGCATGTATTTAATACAATTTTGAACTATTGCACCTGTAAATATCACAATTTTTAATGTTTAAATTTAAAAATAGTTCAATCTGTAACAGTTTTTAAATAGTTCAATCTACAAGTCCATTTCTGTCAATTATCGTGTTTTTCGCTGTATATGTTTTTTTTTTAAATTATCAAATGTGTAAATTAATTTTTCATGATAAATCATCAGTTTAGAATCAAAGAAATTAATTTTCAGATCACAAAATAGACTTTTAGAGTAAAAGGTAAATTAATTCTTTGATTTTACTCTTTACAAATGAATTATTGATTTTAAATTCAAAAGAAGGAAGACTTTTCTTCACAAATGTCAATTCTGAATAATTCATAATATTTTTTGTACTTCAAAATTATTAAACAATAATTATAATAATTATGTTGTAAAAAATTGATTTGCATATTTTATCATTTCAAATAAGCGCGCGATCAACATGCAGTGAGGCTGCTGGTGCGACGCATGCGCATTAAGACTAAAAAAATTCGTTTCCAATTCGAAAAAAATTGGTTATCTATTTTTATATTTTATGTTAAAATTATAAAACAAAGGAAATTTTGTTTTTGCAACGACCCTACAGCACTTCTAATAATATATATTTGTACTTTTAAAAAGTGACATCTCGAAAAGTTTCTTGCATATGAATAAGCCTTTATGTTTACAAGCTTGTTACATAACCTGCAAATTACATCTATCAAGTCATTATATGTATTTTAATTACGGTAATATTTTGTACCTTCATTGTCTTCATGAATTTATGTCCATCAGAGTTTGATTACATGTGTGCTTTCAGGTAAAAATTTTATAATTAATTAAACAAACTGTCGAAGTGGGCAAAGCGAAAAATAGGTTCTTTAGAAATAGGCTCATTTACAATTGGGATCCTTTAGAACCCCAACTGAGGTATCATTTAGAGCTCATTTATCGTTTTGGGTTCCTTTCCAGCAAGTGGGGTTCATTTTTGTTGCAGCTCCTTTGGAACCAAAAATGGGTTCTAATGGAAAGTTTTTTCTGTGTTAACCATTGCGCTAAACCTACAAGTTGAAACTCTATGAAAAAGCCATCCTCATAAGCCACAGCTCAGAAAAGTTTGAACACCAAATTTTGAACTCTCTTTGGTTAGATTGCAGAATAGGGGCGTCACCTCTATTTTGACTGTAAAATAATTTATTTTTCGACAACAAATTATTGGAATGTTTAATTAAAGTATAAATGAAGGGATTTGATAAGGCAAAAGTTTAAAATTATTATTATTTTTCTCAGTAGGATGTGTCAAATATCGGTCTGTCACGATATGGGAATGATCGTATTTACCTCATTGTTTAGGTGCTTTTAGACTACCGTACGGCCAGAAAAACGCTACATGATTAAAATTTATTCGTTTTTCAATAAATCCAATTATATTTGCATATTCTTTTATGCCGACATAAGGTGTTATGTCGACAAAAAAAAGGAGTGCTTCACGCACATCACCTGTCACTTGCGACGGGAGGACGCCATCTTGGCTACTGATGGCAATCGAGATATGTATCGATATATATCGGAATCGATAGTTGCGTTAACGCATTTTCAAAAATTGCGAATATTATCATTGGCTTTCGAACCACGGATGCAAGAGCATTGTTTACAATATTTGTCGCATTGTAGGATGTCGCAAATGTGCAAGTGATTCAATTGATCACTTCAAATGGCGGTGTGTCGAAAAGACATGCAAGAAAAAAAGATCGGTACGTATGGGGACTTGGTTCGAGAAGTCGAAGCTGGGGTTCTACGGCATTCTCAAAATTACATATTTTTGGTCAAACCGGTATACCAGCAAAGAATTGCTCGTCATGAAACAAAAATGTCCGAACACACAATTTGTGATTGGTACAATTTTTGTCGTGAAGTGAGTATCGAAGTAGTTTCCGCGGAAAATCAACAAATCGGTGGAGTTGGCCGCATTGTTGAAATTGACGAATCAAAATTCGGAAAACGAAAATATAATCGCGGAAAACACGTCGAAGGCGATTGGGTTTTCGGCGGAGTCGAACGTGGAAGCAATAAATGTTTTTTGAGAATTGTCAAGGATAGATCAGCGGAAACTTTGTTGAAGATCATCCAGGAATGCATTGTACCGGGAACTACGATTATCAGCGATTGCTGGAAATCATACAGTTCGCTTGAAAGGAAGGGATTCCAACATTTTCAAGTGAACCATTCGGCGTGTTTCAAAGATCCCGAAACCGGCGCACATTCCAACACCATCGAGGGCGCGTGGTCGTGTGTGAAACGCATGTTTCCAGATGCCCATCGAAGTCGAAATATGTTTGATTCATATTTTGCGCAATTCATTTACGTCCGAATTCATCAAGATGAACCATGCAAATTCGGCGCATTCCTGAATGATATTACCAAAGTTTACCCCATATGAGTACTCCGGTAACATACCGATTTTTTCCTTCTCGTCATTTTAATTTAAATTTATTTACCTTTCCAAATTCCACCACACTGAGGCAAAAACCAAAATCGGCCCTTTTCAGGGCCCACAAAAAATTTAAAAAATACAAAAATCGGCCCTTTTCAGGGCCCACAAAAAATCCCCCCATGAGACGTTGGAGAAGAGGTAGGTGTTTGACCAACATTATTTTTGTGACCAGCCCAAGGGGTGCCTTCCCGGTCAAACCCCTACGCATTTTCCAACGTCTCGTCGGGGCGGCAAGGCACCCCTTTGATTGGTCACAAGAATAATGTTGGTCAAGTCCCTACCCCTTTCCAACGTCTCGTGGGGGCAAAAAGGCACCCTTTTTCGAGTCTTTTTGACTGGTCACAAAAATAATGTTGGTCAAATCCCTACCCGTTTCCAACGTCTCGTGGGGGCGAAAAGGCACCCTTTTGACTGGTCACAAAAATAATGTTAACCAAATACCTACCCCTTTCCAACGTCTCGTGGGGGCGGAAAGGCGCCCTTTTGACTAGTCACAAAAATTATGTTGATCAAATACCTACCCCTTTCGAACGTCTCGTGGGGGCGGGAAGGCACCGCTTTGACTAGTCACAAACATAATTTTGGTCAAACCACGGGACGTTGAAAAGGGGTAGGGGTTTGACCAACCTTTTTTTTGTGACCAGTCAAAGGGGTGCCTTCCCGCCCC
>CAKNYM010050171.1:176438-186785 GCA_932195095.1 Andricus curvator | reverse complement strand
GAAAAGGGGTAGGGGTTTGACCAACATTATTTTTGTGACCAGTCAAAAGGGTGCCTTCCCGCCCCCACGAGACGTTGGAAAAGGAGTAGGGGTGTGACCAACATTATTTCTGTGACCATTCAAAGGAGTGCCTTCTTGCCCCCACAAAACGTTGGAAAACGGGTAGGGGTGTGACCAAAATTATTTTTGTGACCGGTCAAAAGGGTGCCTTCCTGCTCCCATGAATCGTTACTCGTAATATATAAATAATAATTATTAGCTATTATTTACCCATTATTTATAAGTATTACCTATTATTACCTAATAAATAATAAATATATATATATATATATATATATATATAAATAAAATATAAATCTCAATGTACGAAAAATATAAATTCAAATTTTGTATCGATACGAATCAAGATCGATACATATCTCGATTGCCATCAGTAGCCAAGATGGCGTCCTCCCGGCGCAAGTGACAGGTGCCCGCGTGGAAAAATTTCGTGGCGCTGTACTGTTTCTGTCTAGTCCGCCTTGAGTCGACACTGGCGCGCCACAGGCTGACTGTCCAGTGGCTAGACTGGGATGTAACGCTCGGATCGACTAGTTTCTAGACAGATCGGCTATTTTGATAAAAAATAATTATTAATTAAATAATATAATTATTTCTTATGCCATAAAAGTCCAATATATAGGTTTTGCAGCTAATTAAAAATATAAAAAATGTTGTTGTACAAAAAAAAAGAAGAAATGAGTTTCCGCAAATCTCTTGTACATACGCCGGGTGTCGAACTTCTTATGTAACTTCCTTATTATATTGTTGTAACTTTGTCCCGTCGCCTGAACACCTCGGTCATCTAAAAGTTAATTTTATTTTCGTTTTTGTCGAATATGAATTTCAATTCATTACATCCTAATATTTATTTCAATAAAACATGAACAATTTTTAAAGATTAAAAGTGCTGGATGTGTGAATAAATCATTGAAAAAAATAAAGTTTGTATGATTTTACTTGCGATTAGGCTACGAAATAATGATTGTTTACTATTCCAAACAATTAATACGTTAGGCTTAATTATTATCATTCACGCAATCAATAAATAATTAAAATAAATTAAATCATTTATAATAATATTTGATTTTCTGGAATATCATAAATATTATACATAGCAAGATACATATTATAATTATTATAAATTCAATATAAATTTATTATAACTTTACTATATAATTCAATTGAAACAAAATGTTTTTAAACATTCTCAAAAAAAATCGTTCTTAAGAATACAGTTCTTGTATTAAGATTTCGATCACCTTCAACAATTATTGTTTACTGTCTTAAATATGTAATAGTCTACAATTAATGATTGCTTGAGCATTTGTGCCATTGTGTATTGTAATTTCCTAAATCTTTTATTCAAAAATGATTATTTTCTGAAATCACCTCTGTAATTTTTGTTTAAGTCCAAACCGTGATTCTATCTAGAAACTAGCTAAAATCTGGATAATCTTCATATATTCAAATTCGTAACGAACTCCTAGATAGCGCCAAGGCTGGGACTAGACAGCAGAAAGGTTTGAATCAAACGCGTAGTAAGACTAGACAGCGCCAGTGTAGCGCCAGGCTAGTATTACGTGAATAGACAGACTTGAGAAAAACTGTACCTACTGGCCTTAGCATGATTCAAGACTGCCACGAAATTTTTCCACATGGGTGATGTGCGTGAAGCACTCCTTTTTTTGTCGACATAACACCTTATGCCGGCATAAAAGAATACACAAATATATTTTGATTCATTGAAAAACGAATAAATTTTAATTATGTACCGTTTTTCTGGCCGTACGGAAGTCTAAAAGCACCTATACGATGAGGTAAATACGATCATTCCCATATCGTGACAGACCCATATTTGACACATCCTACTGAGAAAAATAATAATAATTTTAAACTTTTGCCTCATTAAATCCCTTCATTTATAGTCTAATTTAACATTCCAATAGTTTGTTGCCGAAAAAAAACATTTTTCCAGCCGAAACAAGGGTGACGCCCCTATTCTGCAATTGCACCCTCTCTTTTTCTAATTAAATATTTATTATTATACGACGTTAAGTGAATGTAAAATATACGAACTGTTAACAGGAATACGAATAAAATAATTTTTAAATAAATAATTTAAATCGATTACAGATTTTCTTCGTGTAATATTTCGTTTTTTCGCGTTTTAGACTACTTTACAACTTTCTACAACGACAGGAAGTGTAATTTTTTATGAATATTTGAAATTTTTAACGACAGAACTTAGAAATTTGATCGTGAACTTTGACAATTTTTTAATAACAAATGTTTTTAAACTTTCGTGTAAGGTTTGGTTTTTAGGTGTTTCAAACCATATTTTACAATGTTTAAGATTGTCATAAAATGTAATTTTTTCTGGACACATTTAAAACACATGAACCATATTTTCAAACGTATTTAAATTTTTTTTAAATATTTATACTGACGGCATAGTACTGCGCCGATCGTGGAGCCAGCCGTTAGCCAGTACTGGGCGAATGGCCGATTATCTGTACTGGGCCAGTATTGCGCCAGTGGTGAACTCCGGCTTAGTACGGACATTTCCACCTGGGTAGGTCCTAAGAGAACGAAAAGAGGGCCTCGAGGGTTACACAGGATTTAAAGAGGTCTTATTTAACTTCCTAAAATTCACAGAGAATTTGGAGGTCTTATAGAACAATTGAAAATGTGAATATGAGAATTTTAGGAGGTTCTAAATAGGGCTAAAGTAGGTCCAACGGGGTTTAAAAGAGGACATGGCGGGTAAGGTAGGGCTAAAGTGAGTTCTATTTGGAATTATGCAGGGCTTAAATAGGGCTAAAATTTCGACTCGTGGCAAAAAATGCCTCCAGAGGGAATGAAATGTTGAGTCCAACATTTAAGTTTTCAATTATAAATAATCAAACATAATATTTTCTCCTAGATAAATATAAATTACAGTGCTTTTTAAAAGGAAAGTTCAATTAAACAAATAATTAAGAAACCTAACCCCCAAGCACCTGCACTCACGTTAAAATGCTACATTCACAGCGAATTTTAGAAAAAATTCCACCCGTACGTTGCACTTTAATTGTAAGTAGGAATTTAGTCGACCAATTGAAGGTTATTACTTTATTTTTTAATATTTGACAAGATCTGAAGGCATCAAAGAACTTGTTGTTTTTACGTGTTCGGTTTTACCGACTTTAATATACATGTATATTAATTTTACAACATGATGGTATATTAATTAATTTACGCTATATGCAAATGACTTTTATTCACATGTATATTAAATATCGATTAGATTTTTTCAACAGTGAGTATTTGATTGATACAAAACAAGAATTTTGTTGAGTCAATCAAATATTTTGTTGCATAAACCAAAATTTGTTAGATTCAACCAAATTTCCATGTAAATCCAAGAAAACAGTACTAAAAACGCACTAATTCGAGCAAAATGCATCGCTTATTTTTAGGCAGACGGTTAGATTCGAGCAATAGATACCAGAAGTTTAAGCGTGCGCTGTGTGCTTACAGTTTCGAGAAGCTTTGGTCGATATTGGCCTCTGGTTAACCTATGAGATCTGTTACAGCCAGAGCTGGCATTTGGTTGGTGGATTCTGTAAGGGACACCCGCCCACGAAACGTTATCGTACAACGGTTCTAAGTGAGGACCTCTCCTCTCCTTCACCTCTCGCTTTAACTCTCACGACCCACGCTTATCCCCTCTTAACCCCTCTTTCCTGTTAGTGGGTCGAGTTCGCTGTGGCGTAAGCCTTAATGTGACTTCCAGGTTTGATGGGGTGTCTGCTAAGTTTTTTGTCGAGAGTGTAATTAATTCTGTCAGTTTGTCCTAATAATGATGGAGAAATTATACATTCTACTTTACTTTCCTTAATATACTATATATACTATACTAGTAGAGAAACGAAGCTCATTTGCTTTTCGATGATTTTTATTAGAATTCAGGGTCTGGATTTGAAACCTAGTTTAAAAAATCATCAAAAGAGACTTGTCACTGCATTCAGTTTTCAAATTTGTCAAGTTCAACTCACGTAGCACTATTTAATCTATGAATGTAACATGATTCAGAAAGCTCATCAGTCGACTATAGCTATTATAAATTGTTTAATATATATCTCACAAAAAATATTCGTAATTTCTATACAGTATTACGAATTTATCCCTAACCTTGATAAATAACAATTCCTGATATCATATACACCTAATGAAAGCAGACCTTTACTTTGCAAAAAATCTGCCAAGTACAACTATGTACATGAATTTGTGAAATCAAAGTTGGCTAAGCAAACTAATTGTAAGACATTTTGAAAAAAATATTCATAATAAAATGTACTAAGAATTTTTTTTTTATAAGCTATCCTGTAGATTTTTTTTCATAAATTTTAAAAAGCCATTTAAGACATTATGCAACTTGGTGGGATTATATTATATCGTCAATCTTCCATGCCGACCGATTTTTTATTGAAATTATTTTGTTTATATATTCAATCCCGCCAAATTGCATAATGTTTCAATTCAAATGGCCTTTTGAATATATATATATATATATTGACAAAAACTGTTCGAATCTTTCTTCGCGTGTATCGCGGATTCTTATATTCATTTTCTAAACTTTTTTATTGTTCTTGGCTAATTTGCATATGATCTTTTCATTTCTGCAAAAAAAATTGTTTAAAAATGTTAATTAATTATTGAAAATGCAGTTAACGGTGTAGATTGGTATGCTGAAATTCGGGAAAACGCCGTGACGGGTAGTTACGGCTCTCCTCGAATTACGGACCTCAGACATAGGCCTGCCGTGGTTTGAGAGAACGCCGTTCACGGCAAATAGAATATGAAAGAGTGGAGTTATTACAAAATATTATTCAATTATGAAATTATAATTATTGTGAAATATTACATATTAATAATGTTATTAATAATTTTTTATTTAAAATTTTAAAAATCAAATACTCTTCAATTATATATCTTGAATATTAAAAATTTGGAATTACAGATTATGCAATTTTCAAGAATTATATTCTGAAGGTATGTAGTTTGGAACAATTTTTTGGAATAGTTCAATTTTGAAGACTTGTAATGAAAAATTCTTTAATTTTAACGATTTGCGATGTAAAACTTCAATTTTGAAGATTTACAATTAAAAACTATTTAATTTTGAAAGATGTATAGTTGTATAAATAACAATTCTTGAGTTGTGATGATTTTGAACTTCAAAAGTCAAGAATTTTCAATTATGAATCTTCCAAATTATTAAAATTTGAAATGTCAATCATTCAAATGACAGCATTTTTAATTTTAAAGCTCAAAACTTGCATAATGTTTAAAATGTAAATTTCAGAAATTGAAGGATCTTCAATTTTCAAGATTTACAATTCAAAGTTCTACAACTTTGAAGATTTACAATTCAAGTCCTTCAATCTTAACGATATGCCGTTTCTATATGTATTCAATTTTAAAAGATTTCCAATTCAAAATTCTGCAATTTGGAAGATTTAAAATTGAAATTTATTTAATTTTTAAGATTTATATTTTAAAGGTTTTAATTTTTGAATGATTTTTTCTAAATATGTAACTCAGTTTTGAAAATTTACAATGGAAAATTCTCTAATTTTAACGATTTTCGATCAAAATTCTTCAATTTTGAAGATTTACAATTTAAAACTATTTAATTTTGAAAGATATATAAATAACAATTCTTGAGTTTTTATGATTTTGAAGATCAAAAGTCAAGAGTTTTCAATTCTGAATTTTCCAAATTGATAAAATTTGAAATTGTAAATCATTCAAATGACAGCATTTTCAATTGTAAAATTTAAAACTCGCATAATGTTTAAAATGTAAATTAAAAAAATTGAAGACTCTTCAATTTCAAAGAGTTACAATTCAAGTCCTTCAATGCTAACGATATGCAGTTTTTATCTTTTCAATTCCAAAAGATTTGCAATTCAAAGTTCTGCAATTTGGAAGATTTAAAATTAAAATTTGTTTAATTTTTAAGATTTATATTTTAAAGGTATGTAATTTTGAATGTTTTTTTTTTCAATATGTAATTCAGTTTTGAAGATTTAAAATGGAAAGTTCGTCAATTTTTAAGATTTTCAATTAAAGATTCTTCAATATTTAATGTCTATTATCGACATTTTTTTGAATTAGTATAATTTTGAATTGTTAAAATTGAAATTTATTCAATTTTCAAGATTTATATTTTGGAGGTATGTAATTTTGAACATTTTTTAAAATATGTAGTTCAATTTTGAAGATTGACAATTGAAAACTCTTTAATTTTAAAAGATGTATAAATAAAAGTTCGTAAATTGTGATGACTTCCCATGTGGAAATCGGCCCAACTTAGCCCAACTTATAATTGGGCGCCAATTGGGCCCCAACTGGTTAGCCCAGATAACAAAAAGTAAAATTAATTTACAGATTATTTTAATTATATGAGTAAGTAATCCGAATCCTGAAACTTTTCCAATTATATTCCGACTTTTTAATTATCAAAACTTATGTTAATAAAGCCGATCAGTGTTTGATTTTTTGCTTGGGCTTACATTGGGCATACCCATAGAACGCCCATACCCAATGGGAAATTTACAACTGGCGCAGCATTGGGTCAGTACTGGCCAGAGTTTGACAGCATTGGCGTGGTGCTGGTAGCCAATACTGGCGTCGATGTGGCGTAACCTTGGGATGATAACGCTGTTTAGTACTGATTGCCAACTTCGGGGCTGTACTAAAATACTGTACTGGGCATTAGTATTGGCTCAGTAATGACTATAAGTACTGTGATTTAGTACTGGGACAGTCGTGGGTATAAGTACTAATGAAGTACTGGAAGTAAGTATTAGCACAGTATGGCAAATGAGTACTGTCAAAGAAGCCGGAGGAGTACTGGGCACCAGTATTGGCGATGTAGTGGCATGAGGCAGAAATGATAATTATGTTCAGTACAGACTACCAGTATTCCTACTGCACTATCGGCCTTCGCGATTTCCAGCTTTGCTTTCAGACATGACATATGTGACATATTTTAATTCTTAAAGAACAAAATAAACGGCATTTTCATTTTGGAGATGTAAACATTCTAAATGACAAAGAAGTTCATATCAAAAATTTTTTTGCTGTAAAATATTTAAAAAATGTATTTGTCTGAATCTCTAAGGAGCATTAAAAAAGGAAAAACGTTCAACACATTTCAAAATAAGACGTATTCTTTAACAATTGGTGTTATTTTAATTATTTTTCATGACACATGCATGATTTCAGCCTTTTTCGATGCCTATGAAGCGGGGCTAAAGCTCTACTTTTTACGGACTGAAAAGTGACATCCGTAATTTATTATTTATGCCGTTTATTATAGTCTGTTCTACGCCAGTACCATGCCAGTAGTCCGCCGAGGTCCGGCAAAAAAACATCAGAAAAGAGTTCGCCTTTTGTTAAAATTTGTACGACACCAGTATTGTGCCATTACTCCGCCGGGCCCGCACAAAGTCGTGAGACAATAGTTTGCCGTTTCTTATAGTCTGTACTACACCAGTATCATGCCAGTAGTCCGCCGAGATCCGACAAAAAAACATTGGGCAACAGTTCGCCTTTTATTAAAATGTGTACGGCACCAGTTATCGCGCCATTATTTCGCCCCGGCCCGGGACAAAATCGCAGGACAATAGTTTGCCGTTGCTTATAGTCTGCACTACACCAGTATCATGCCAGTACTCCGCCGAGATCCAGCAAAAAACCTTTGGATAAAAGTTCACCATTTGTTAAAATTTGTATGACACCAGTATCGTGCCATTACTCCGCCCAGGTCCGGCAGAAGATCGTGGGACAATGGTTTGCCGGTTTATGTAGACTGTACTACGCCAGTATCGTGCCAGTACCCCGCCAAGATCCGGTACATATTCGTGAGACAGTGGTTTACTATTTGTTACAGTCAGTTATGTGTCCTAGACTGTGCCATTATCGTGTCATCATTGGGCTTGAAGTTGGCATTAGCCCAGGGCTGATTTTTGTTTAATACTGCACAGAATCCATACTGGGTCGATACTGGTCTGCCGATATTGGAACTTAGATTAGGCACAGTGCAGATCCAGTGCCAATATCCGTACTACGCCAGTATTGGCTAGCCAAGTGTTGGAACATTGCTCATGGCGCGCTACCGCGCCAGTTGTAAGCATCGGCCCAAGTCTGTAATTTCCTATTGGGTAGTGGACGTTCTGCATTAAATAACAGATAATTTTTATTATACGATTACATGGATGCAATCCCATCCAAATCCTGAAACTTTTACATTTAGTCCAATTTTTTAATTATCAAAACTTATGTTAATAAAGCCGATCAGTGTTTGATTTCTTGCTTGGGCTTACATTGGGCATACCCATAGAATACCCATAGTTGACTTTCTAAATTAATTAACAGATTATTTTAATTATATGAGTAAGTGGATTCAAATCCATCAAAATCCTGAAGCTTTTACAATTATTCAGAAGTTTTAATTATAAAAAACTTATGCTGATAAAGCCGATCAGTGCTTATTTATTTTTAATTGGGCTTAAATTGGGCTTACCCATAGAACGCCCATAATGAGTATTATTGGAGCAAACCAGCCTGGGCCCAAAAAGTAACCCCAGTTATATCGATAGAGGGCAGTACAGAGATAAAATGTCGGCTGTGGTCTGCTGCTACTTTCATCGCTAATTTTATTTTAAACTGCATCCGTTTAAAAGTAAATATGAATCGGGATAATTCTGATGAAAAACGCCGTGCGAATAATAAATTACGCAAACGGGTTAAAAAATATTGAGCGATGCAAGCAGAATCTAGCACCCATATTTCTCTCATGAATGAAAATAATAATATAACCTTACATATAGTGAATGAATCATTCACGAATATACCTTGTTTATTATATTTTGTTGGAAATGTTGAAGTATATTAATTTGCTGAAAAATTTTTTTTCTCCCATCCTTAAAAAGAACTTCTGACCATTAAATTTTGTTTATACACTAAAATTTTTCTTTCAGCATTACGGTGAGTTTATAATATATTTAACATATTATTATATTTTTCATATACTTAAAATAATGAAACTGTTTTCGAATTAGATATAAGCTCTAAATTAAAATCGAAATTTCCTAAAAGCGTCGAAGAGATCAGCAGAGTACAGTAACATTTTCAAGAAAAACAACAGTGAATAAACATTTGTTTTAAACTTAGCATTTTGTAATTTTAAAAATCCCGCCTGTATTAGTTAACGTGTGCGACTGCGCGACCCATAACGCCACAGACGGGCTCTGCCGTCTGCACTAAAGCAGTCGCGCACGCTATTTTTTCTTACAGTCGAGTCCGTTCAAGCTTCCGTAAAATCAGACTATTTTTACAAAGTTCTTTCGTTTTTTGATAGTAAAAATAAACAAAATAAGTCATTGCCTTGTGTTGTTTCTCATTCTCAATTGAGAATTTGTACTAAACCAAATTTAATGCAGAAAACACCACGTCAGATGCTTATAGACTGAGTCAAAAGGAATAACAGGATGCTAAACGTTCTTAAATCATAAAGAAGTGTCAAATTTAAAAAAAATAAGAACAAATAGTTATCATTTATTATACTTTCAACTTTATGAATTCAATAATTGTACCCTTTTTTATTAATTGGGCATAAAGTGGGCTGCCCAACTAAAGCCCAGCTATTTACCTCAATCTGAGCATTTGTTGGGCTGACCGTTACAACCCAGAGAGTAGCCCAGTTGGGCAGTAATTGGGCTGCCCAATTGGAGCCCAAATATTAATTGGGCAATCTGGTTGGGGCCCAGTCTGGCCCCAATTAACTTTTCCACATGGGTTTGAAGATCAAAAGTCATGAGTTTTGAACTTTGAATCTTCCACATTTAAATCATAAAAATTGCAGAATTTTTAATTGTCAAACATAAAATTTTCATATTTTTAATTGTAAGTGTTTTAAATGAGAAATATTGCATTTTAAAGATCAACAATTCAAATTTTTACAATTTTGAAGAGTTACAATAAAAAATTCTTGAATTTTAAAAATATAGATTTGCAAATTATTCCATCATTAATACTTATATTTTAAAGGAATGTAATTTTTTAAATATTTCTAATAGTTTAATTTCGAAGATTTACAACTGAAAATTCTTCAATAATAACGACTTTCAACTTATAATTCGTTCATTTTAAATATTCGAAGTTAAAGACTCTTCATTATTATTAGTATTATTATTATAGTAGTTTATTAGTAGTTTATTAGTAGTATTATTATATTATTAGTATTATTATTAT
>CAKNYM010050171.1:89075-176338 GCA_932195095.1 Andricus curvator | reverse complement strand
AAAAAAAAATCGAGAAAATTACCCCTGGAGTCTGACTATGTCTATCATATGTATTCGGGGTCGCTGAATCCAAATTCGGGGTCCATTTAACCCCATCACGTCAGGATTTTCCATAACCTTAAATAATAGGCCCAAAAACCCAATAAATCCTCTATCTATTGACCACTCAATCCCAATAACCCCATAACCCCTTAAACCCATAATCCCTTAACCCCATGAACTCAAAATTCCATAACCCCAAAACCCCCGAATCCGGTAAAAAAAGACGTTATCCAGCGTCTCTACCGAATCACGGAATAACTCCGTTGCCCAACGTCAACCACGTGGAGGTGCCCTGGATTGCAAAAACACGAATAAGTAGTACAGCAATGATGTCCGAAGATTTGATTCATAAGTGTTCGTACATAAGACTATTCTCACCGGGTTATGGGGTTTCGAGGTTATGGAGTTATTGAAGAATGTGGGCTCAAGAAGCATGCATGGCTCGAACATACTGTGTTCCAGGGCTTCAACGCGCATATGTCTCTTTTTTACCGGGTTCGGGGGTTTTGGGGTTATGGCATTTTGAGGTTATGGGGTTAAGGGGTTATGGGTTTAACAGGTTAAGGGGTTATGGGCTTATTGGGATTGAGTGGTCAATGGATAGAGAATTTATTGGGTTTGTGGGCCTATTGTTCAAGGTTATGGAAAATCCTGACGTGATGGGGTTAAATGGACCCCGAATTTGGATTCAGCGACCCCGAAAGCAGATGATAGACATAGTCAGACTCCAGGGGTAATTTTATCGATTTTTTTGTGGAGCTGTGTTATAATCAAAGAGATTTTAACGAACGAATTATTATTATTATACCATTAAGCCATTTCCCTTTCGAGCTAGGCGTGACTTGCTCGGTTGGAAAATAGTAGTGTGTATGGTGGGTATATAGGTATAAGGTAGATAGGTATATAGGTGTTAGGTATAGATATTTTAGATTGATCTGGAATTCTCGTGTTATTTATTCAAATGACACGTTCATTCCGCAATACTGCTCCGACCCAGGTTGCTGATCAATCTCTCTAGCGATCACCCCAGGTGAAGAGCCTCACAAAATTGTTATGTGAGGTTCCCCACTTGGGCCCATTTAGTATCCAAGGTCTTTGTTTCAGACGTCATTCACTCTCTTGTCACTCTGTTTACAAACTATTTGTCGCCACACTTTTCTGTCCTGGCATACTACTCTAGCTTCCTTCACGTCCATGCATTTTTTCATGCAAGCTCTTGTGTTTCTATGGCTTCTTATGTCTCTACGGATTAATGTCTCATTTACAGATTCTAACCATTCTTTCGGCGTTCTACCTCTGGGCATTCTGCCATTTACTTTACCTTTATACACTTGTTTCGTTAGTCGTTCATCTTTCATTCTTTCAACATGTCCGAACCATCTTAACTGATTTCTTTCCCATGTGTCAACTATTGTCTCTTTTGCACCACATTCTTTGAGGATTATCTCGTTTCGGACTTTCACCATCAGTGTTTTTCCGCATATTGTGCGAAGAGGTTTCATGCCAATCGCGTTAATTTTACTCCTGTCTTTCTCTTGACAGGTCCATGTCTCGCTACCGTATAGTACAGTCGGTACGAATATAGAATTATGTATGGCCATTTTAGCTTTTTTTGATATGTTTTTATTTCTGAGAATGGACCCTGCTCTACCGATTACCTGCCTACCCTTATTTATGCATCTATCTAACTCCCCATCTATTTTTCCTTCGCTAGTGAATAGGCTACCCAGATATACGTACTTGTCAACTTGTTCTAATCTCTCATCATTTAGGACAATGTTGCACATTGTTTTCTCAGTTTTTCCTTCAAACACCTTGATTTTTGTTTTATTTACGTTAATTTTAAGGCACATGTTCTTCATGCTTGTATTAAGTTTATTCAACATTCTTTGCAAGTCCTCGATTGATTCTGCCATAATAATCCTGTCATCTGCGAAAGCTAACCCACGTATCTTCACTGTTTCGAGATCTACACCTTCTTCGTCGAAGAGGGCCATTCTTAGACACTTATCCATAAATATGATAAATAGCCATGAAGACATAACGCATCCTTGTTTCACGCCTTGCATAATATCGAGCTAGTCACTCAGTTTCCCATTTGCCCTTATACTCACTTTGCTATCAGTATATATTGTTTTAATTGCTTGTAGGAGCCATCCATTGACTCCGTACTCTTTAAGGACTTCCCAAAGTTTACTTCTATTTACCTTGTCAAATGCTTTTTCTAGGTCAACAAATGCACAGAAAACTTTCTTTCCTACTCTTAAGCTTTTTTCTATGATCTGTCTTAAACTAAATATCTGATCTGTACATGATCTTCCTGGCATAAATCCACTTTGGACTTCCCATGTCTTTTCTTCTGTAATTATCATTACCTTACGAATGAGTATTTTTGAGTATATTTTACTTACGGTACTTAGTAAGCTGATACCTCTGTAATTACTGCAGTTGCTTTTATCTCCCTTGAGATTTCAACGAACGAATAAAATATTAAAAAATACATTTTTCAGTTGTTAAGTCTGAACAAAATTACTATGTTTTACATAAATTTAAATATTAAATAATAAATTTAACAAATTTTCAAGCTCCAATAAATCATGATGAGACCCTCTTAACAGTGGTAATTAGATCAAGAACACCGTTGTTGGTCATTAATAAAATTATATAAAATTTTTTTTTAAAGTTTGCGAATATGTAATTGTTTTCACTTTAAACAACTGAAAAGATTTGAAAACATTATTTTTTCCCTATTACATTTTTCAAAAATATAACTTCTTGTACTTTGATACCGTTACTAATTATAAAAAATACAGACTTTCAATAATAATTTTGCATTTTGCAACTTATAATAAATGCGATTACGGCGTTTCTCGAATTACAAACATTTCTTCTCGGAGTTAGATAACGTCTCACGACCGTGAGAGAGGTATGGTTACAGTCTGCGATGGAATCAATTCGACGATTCGGCAATACCTGAGGACACGGAACGACCCAAGGACGACCGCCTTCTGCATCGTCCCCACAGATGTCTTAGCATTTCGTTGACACGCAGGGATGCTTTTCAGGCCATTAGCCAGTGAAAGCTTGACACCGCCAAGAGCTCCGATGATCAGGTCGACTAGCTTAACAGAATATTCCGGGTGTAACCATCGCAACTCCCTTATAAGGTCTTTTACTTCTCTTTCTTTTCATCCTCCTTGGCTGTGACTTTCTTGTCGGCTGTTGCCAAAAATTCTATAACGAACATGGTTCGTTTCTCGTAGCCAAGGAGAACTTTGTCAGGCCTCGAGTGCGTAACAGAAACAATTGTCGAGAATATGAAGTTCCAGCATATGCGGCACATCTCATTTTCGACAATTGACTCTATTCCCCTAGAAGCGTTTGATGGAGTGGTGTCAGGGCTAATGCCGTACGAGTGAAAGAGATTATAATAAAGCACTCTTAGTGCCGTATTGTGCCTCTGGATTTACGTCGTTCCCGCATGAGTTGGACAAGTAGATAGTATGTGTCCTAGGTGCTAAAGTTGAAGTGAAACCGTCTTGGCACACCAAAACGAAACCCTCCGTGCTCCACTTCAATCCGGGTGATTTGAGGAAAGCAAACGTTAGCTCATACGACATCAACTGATCCTTCACATTTCTGTGGAAGATGCCGTGCATCCTATTGTCGAGGAGCTGTTCACGGAAGTTTTTATCATCTGCTCTCTTGATTATGGTCTTCAAGAGTAAGTACTCGAGATGAATGATGTGTGATGCATTTCGCTCACCCCTGATATTGAAGTCAAGGCCAAGTGTTTCAGCAGCCTCCTCCGCTGCTTTGTAGTGAAATGCTCTTTTGCACACTTCTGCGTGTTTCCTGACCATTTTTAAAAGGAGGTCTCATCCATTTGCGACTATATGAGCTGTACCCAGAATAATCCTGTTGTGAAGAAATTCCAGACTCAGTATTCCGCAACCACCTTGACGGCGTGAGATGTAAAGTCCCGGAACAGAAGACTTAAGGTGCATGCTTTTGTTCATGGGCATTACTTTTCTTGACCCGATATTGAAGCATCTGAGCTCGTTCTTCGTCCATGGAACCAGTCCAAATGAATAGAGTACTGTTGGGACGGCAAGCATGTTCGTTGAAGATACTTTGTTACTCGCCGACAGTTCGGAGGACCAAACCTGTCGAATAAGACATTTGTATTTACATCAGAAAGCATTCTCAATCGATGTTACGTCCTGGATGAACCTTGAAGCTTTCTTACAGACAGATTATAAGTCTATGGGAGGTTGAATCTAAAGCTTTCCGGTAGTCAATCCAGGCCATTAATAAGTAGCGCTGGTAGGATGCTGCTTCTATGAAGACACATCTATCGATGAGCAGGTTCTCCCGACATCCTTCTTCGACTTTCTTTGAGAACTGTGCCTCCTTCCATCAACCATTCCGGAATAGGCTCTTTCGACTTTAGATATGAGGTGAAAATGCGGGCCAGATGCTGGTGGGTTGAAGGAAACTTCTTCCACCAGAAGGTCTTAATACCATCTACTCCCGGAGCGGAATAGTTCTTCACGCCTCTTAATACATTTTTTACCTCCTCGGTAGTGATAGGTGGGGATTCCTCCTCAGACTTCTCCTAGCGTCAGATAGTACCCATATTCTGTCAACAATATGCTGCCTGATGGTCAGCAGGTTTGACTTGTTGAGTGTGTGATGACGGATCCGCTGTTCGCGCGCGAACTGTCAGACCCTGGCAGTGAGATTCCTGCCAGATGTTATGTAGTCTAGCACACACTGAATGCGGGACGCTTACTGTCTTGTACAGCCTATCTTGGTGCTGAGTTGATGCATTTGTATTTTGGTCTCATGATCAGCCGTTGGTTTTGTTTTACGGTTTGCATCCGCCAAAGTTCTTGCTGCATTATACACGCTACAATTGATAGTCTAGAGGTCGGATTCTTCGGAAAAATCTCCACGAAGCTCGTCATCCAGTTCAGCCAGATCTTTGGGCTTGAGAGAAAACTGAATGTTAATATTTCTTCTCATCCTAAAGCATCACTCTTCCTCTACTGGATGCGTGCCCGCGGTTAGTCTCAGTGTCGCCTCTCTTTCTCTGTTTCTGGCTTGTTCTGGCTGCGCTTGAGTAGGCGCTCTGCTTATATAAAATCTTTTCCGAAATTCCTCGGCACGGTTTCGCAGACGTTTTTGCGAAAAATGCGAGAGCTCTGAGTGTTTTTCGCACCACAGAGCATGTAGTCGCGCCATGTAACCTTTTCGTTCAGGGGCCATACTGGTATCATAGCACTCCAGCAGGTCGTCCCTGACTCGATCGGTCCACTTAAAAGTAATGAGATTCTGCCGGTCAGTCGTATTGACTCCGTCTTGATTGGCTCCCCCAACTCTAGGGTATTCGGCATTATTGTCCGACCCATTTTCGGGAGCCCTGCACGTTCGATTGTTTTGAACCGCACTTACTACAAATATGTTTGGTGTTATCATTGTTGTTCCCACGAGCAGCTAGGCAAAAGGGTTCGTCCATCCTTGTAGAGCCTCGCATGCAAGAATAAGGCTGCATACTCTGAGAGGTCGCTCGGTATCTCAGAGTCACGGTTTGAGACACCTCACCCAGGTGCCATTCAGCTTTCGGCATGGTTGTTAAGACTTCGTTGTCTTAAGAAACATTGGTTGTTCCACCTTTGGTTGGTTTGGTTACATCTTTGGTTGTTAGACCTATATATATAATTCAAAAAAAGGGTTAAACAACCACCGCAGGGTCCCACTGGGAGCAACTACCATCTAAAAATGACACCGGCTCCCAGTAGAACCGCGGTAAATCACACATATGGGCACGTTTCTCACGACCGTGAGATGAGTGGTAACAGAGCACGATGAAATCACAAACTCAGGCCGGCGAGAAACCCTCGTGTGTTTTGAGAACACGAAGGGACCCAACGATGACAGCTTTCTGCATCCATCTCGCAAGTGCCTTGGCATATTTTTGGCATGCGGGTATGGCTTAAAATTTACGAACCAGTGATGGTTTCGTTCTTTCGAGAGCTCCAATCACAAGGACAATTACTTTAACCGAATATTGTGGGTATAGACGCTGCAACTCCCTTTCATGGTCTTGATACCTCTCCTCCTTTTCCTTCTCCTTGGCAGTGATGTTGTAGTCGGTCGGAGCCGAAAATTTGATCACGAATGTAGTTCGTTTCTCGAAGTCTTGAAGAACGATGTCAGGCCTCGAGTGCGCAACGGAGAGTGCTGTCAGAAAATCATATTTCCAGAAAATTTAGCACTTCTCGTTCAGAACAATTGACTCTATCTCCCTCAGAGCATTCGGTAGGGCAGGGTCGCGGCCATCACCGTAAGAGCGACAAAGATGGTAATAAAGCACTCTTAGGGCCGCATTATGTCTGTAGAGGTACGTCGTTTTCGCTCGGAACTTCTTGACATAAAATGCAGTCACGGTATGGAAATAACACCGTCCTGGTAAGAGAAAATGAAACCTTCTGTACCTGAGTTGAGCCCTGATGATCTGAAAAAAGCAAAAATTTGCTCCTTCGACAAGGATTGTTTTTCTAAATTGTTGTGAAAGTTTTCGTGCATTTTCTTGGCGAGTAGCTGTTGGTAGAATGTTTCAACCTCTGCTTTCTCTACTTCGGCTTTTAGAAGTGAAGCATCTAGATCGAGTAATGCACTTTCCTCACTTCTGATGTTAAAATGCAGGCCAAGGGTCTCGGCCGCCTGCTCCGCGGCTTTGTAAAGGAACGCACCTTGGCCAATCATCTCGTGTTTTCTGGCCATTTTTAGGAAAGGATCTCTACCATTTGCAAGGATGTAAGCTGTACTTAAAACAATTCGGTTATAAAGACATTGAAGATACAGAAGTCCGCGTCCACCTTGACGGCGTGAGATGTATAATCGCGGAACGCCCGAATTGATGTGCAAGCTCTTATGCATATGCATGATCTTACGTGTGGCAATATCAAGAGCCGCAAACTGGTTCTTCGTCCATTGAACCACCGAAGCGAGTAGAGTAGAACAGGGATGGCAAGCATGTTAGTCGCAGATACCTTGTTCAACGCCGACAGATTTGAAGACCAAATCTGTCTAAGAAAATGCTTGTATCTGCTTCGGAGAGACTCCTTCACTGATGTTACGTCCTGAATGCGGCTTTGAGGCACGCCAAGGTATGTATAGGTCTCTTCAGTGTCAAGATGTCTAATAACACTTATATCAACAAGCTCTGGGTCCTTGGGAACGCCAATCATCTTTCCTTTCTTCAGATGAATTTTGGCACACTTGTCCAATTCAAAGTTCACACCAATCTCTCCTGTGTACTTCTTGACGATATTTAGAGCACTCTGATGTTTGCTTTTACCAGAATCATAGATCTTCAGGTCATCCATATAAAATACATGAGTGACCATATGCTCGCGATTATTAGTGTCGCCGCAGAGGTATCCAGAAGAATTTCCTAGTGCGAGAGATAGAGGCAGAAGTGTTCTTCAAGGGGGTATCAATCTCTCTATGCATCTCACTATATATGGATGAATCTTCAAGCTTTGCAAAGAACAGATGATAATTCTATGACACGTTGAATCGAAAGTTTTCCGGTAGTCAATCCAGCCCATTGACAGGTCGCGCTGATGGGCTGCTGCATCTTCGCAAACGCACCTGTCAATTAGAAGGTTCTCGCGAGTCAGCGAGAAACTGTTGATTCTCCCTGATCCATTTCTCCCTCTTCAGTATTTTCCTCCTTGCGTCAGATAACACCCGTATTTTGTCAACAATATGCTGCTTGATTGTCAGCAGCTTTCCCCTTTCCGTGAACGGTCTACCAGATTTTATTTAGACAATCACACACTGCACACGGGACGCATTCTCTCCTGCCCATCCAATCTTCTTGTTCAGTTGACGCAAGAATCTTTAGGTCTTTTGATCCATCGTCGGTTTGAGCCTTCGATTTGAATCAGCCAAAGCTCTCGCAGCATCATAAACTGAACAATTGATGGTCCAGAGGTCGAAATTCTCCGAGATATCCTTACCAAGAGAGGCATCTCTTTCAGCAGACCTTGGGGCTTAGGAGGAACCTGCATGTCAAGAAAAAAGTCAGAGTCAAATAAAAAAAAACATAGACCGAGAATCGATCCCGGGTTTCGAACGCAGCAGTTCTGCTCCTCTCTGCAATCTGGTATTCTGAATGCTAAAGTCAGAGGGTCTAAACGTCCTAATGGCATTATGCAAGACAAGATTCGGTTCGGTGGTGCCCAAGCGTTAATCGGCGCATTCAGGAATGGTGACTGGACTGCTGATAACGCATGAAATGTATGCACTTACTTTAAAGTGTTACAAGTTAATGTTTTAGACAGGAGATGAAAATTTTTAATGATTAGTGTGTAGTTTTACATTCCTTTCCGTGTCTTCTGCATCTATTTCTTAAATTTTTTAATCATTAAACAATACGTGCACTAAATATCCAATTCTTAAATCTCATTTTTCTCTGTGAATAGCAGCGGGCTTGCTACAGCCGATTCAGATCCTCCCTAAAACTATGATTTTAAACACCTTCCTCCACATCTCTCTCTTTCTTCCCCTCTCTTCCATATACTCCTCACCCATTTTTTCAAGATCACACCTTCTCGTTTCCCCTGTCACCCCTCCACTATTTTTTTCGACCTTTTCTTATCTTCCGCTGACCCTCTTGTAAAAGCCGAGTAAAGCAGAGAGATAGATGTGGATGGGAGAGGGGCAAAGGGTTGGAAGAAGGTAAATATGAGTTTGGGAGGGTTTTATAAGGATATTTTTTTTATAATCAATACTCACGTATACCATTATGTATACCCTCATACCCCTCTGCCCCTCTCACCATCATGTGCCCTTCTCTCTTTATACTCCCACCCACACTCTACCCCACTGCCCCACACACTTTATACCCTCAAACCTAACACTACACTCTTCCCTCATTCTTTATCGTCTTTCCCTCTTCTTCTCCCGCTAAGCCCTTACACCCTCTGTCCCTCTCAACCCCCTGTAGGCCAAGTGCACTGTCTTTAGTTTCGCATGAAAAAAACACTAAAGTTGATTAAAAATCCAAACCATCCGAGCATGAAAGGGGTAAGGTAAGGTTTTCAAAGCATAAAGTATGCGTAAATGAACAAATAAAATGCTACAAAGTCGTTGTGTTATAATAATCTGTTCATATATTTTCGCGAGAATTTATGTACAGGCGCAAATAATAATAATAATATTAATATGATAATAATGCTTCTTTTTTTCATATATTTATATATGTATAATTTCATCTTAGTCACAGTTGCATGAGTATCTATGTATAATATTTATATATGTTCATATTTATAGAATTGATTATACAAGAATTTCGCTAGGTGTCTATCTACAATTAAAGAGGATGATGCAAATCGTTTAGGATTTATTTCGTTACATCACTTTTTAGCGATATTGCTGATACAGCTTTTTGATGCGTACCGAAATTTACCTCGCGTTGCCCAGAGCTTAGTAAAGTTTTCGAAACTTTTGCAAAATAAGTTCACAAATTAGGCAAAGTGTCAAGTCTAATTAATCTAAGAGAAGTGTAATTAATTTAATTTATGCGTATGACGCTGCTTAGTAAGTGTTGGTGATACTTTGTAATAAGAAGAGAGGAATCAATTTTTATACTCTTTCTTTTAAAATCATCAGACAATTCCCACGTAACACCGTTAAATCTGTGCGTTTCAATTTTGCATATGAATCGGCTTTTGAGAATCATCTTAGACATAATCTTTAATGCATCACAAAAAAAATGATAGCCTTACATTGTTCATTGTCAGTGGTACCAGACATTCTTTGTCAGCAATTTTGACATACCATGTAAGTCCTTGACAATAATTATTTCTTCAATTCTCCATTAGAATAATCAATCAAAACTGTTAGAAAAAGCAATTACATTATACATATAATGCAAAAAATTTATAGATAAACATAATGTATTATACATTTTTAGTCGAATTTAGTGAAATTGCTAAAGAAAAATTAAACAGCTTGGGTACACATGAAGGCGTAACGAAACAGTCAGTTTAGATGAAAATTATTTGACCTTTGCGCACAGCTAAGAGCTAAGAGTAATTAATTATTTGAGTGAAAAATTGAACTGTATCCTTAGATACATTCGCTTAAATTTTATGTTATGGGAATGGTTCGTTTCGAATAGGTACAAAATTGTTACCTTCAAATTTTGTTGGAATTTATCACTTCCATGCCGATGATGTAAAGAATATTTATTTTTATAAGCATAGAACCATTTTTTACTCGATTTATTAATTACCTATCGCTCCATACAGTGAACTTAATTAGGCCGAAAATATAGACATCCTATTTCATCTAAACACAAACGGTAAGAACATTCATACTTTCTACGAAAATTGTATAATATTACATCTTCTAGTCAGATATTCTCTTATTTATGTCAATATGAATGAGGTTGCTATAGACGATTCATATCCTCTCTAAGACTATGATTTTATATACATGGCGACATCTTTACAGTCTACTTGACAGTAGATCCTCAAGTTCTAGGGCAGAAGACATCATCGAAATATTATACTATCTTGGGTAGTGCGTTCAGGTATTCTCTTTATGTACAGTCGCAGCCCCCAATATTGCGAGTTCACAGCACTTCAAAGCATTTCTTGAAATCGATTCTCTCGTCCTTGTCCGAGTTCGTAGATCTAATCTCTCCTCTCGCATTATCGACATCGTTCGATCTTTCGTATCACGCTGGCGAAAACGGCCTGTGAATTTGTGGGGGCTTTGGATTGATCGGTGGCGTCGCGACCCTTATCAGCCCTTGACCCTTAGGTGTATGTTGATTGGAAGGTGGGCTACCACGAGAGGACGGCGTGTGAGGGCTCGGAACTGCTACTCTCAGTGGACCCGTTACCGACAGATTTGTTGCTACTAGAGGAGGACTATGTGCTTCCGACAAGCTGTCCGATAGTCTCGATATTCCCCCATCCGATAAACGCGACGTTTCAGATAACCTCGAAATATTTTCTGGTAATTGATGGTGCGGATGGTGGAGCAAAGTATCGTGAGGAAGTAACCTCGGCGGAGGCAGGCCAAGAGTGTCTGGTAATCTGAAACATTAAATTATGGCCTGTTAATATTATTTTTACAGTTTCCCGCATTCTATTTTGAATAAATTATTGAAATGAGAAAAATTACGAGATGAGTTAGGGCAGTATTAATCTAATTCTAAGATTCCTTCAAGAACTTTCGATTGTAAGAACAATAGATCTTACAATGTTGTCAAGTGCGTGCGATTTAATTAAAAGGATTTTTTTAAAGGCTCGTATGCATGCTAAATATCAGTACCTTCAGAATCATGTCAAACACTAGTGTAGGGGAAGGTGGGACGAAACTGAGTAGGTGGGGCACCTTGATTTACGGAAACCTACTATTGCTACACTGTTAAAAAAATCTGATCGAAATTTAATATACATGTGAGTAAAGTCATTTGCACATACCGTACATTAATTTTAATATACCATCATGTTGTAAAATTAATATACACGTATATTAAAGTCGGTAAAACAGAATGCGTGAAAACAACAAGTTCTTTGATACCTTCAGATCTTGTCAAACTTTAAAAACTAAAGCAATAACCTTACATTCGTCGACTAAATTCTTACTTACAATTAAAGTGCAACGTACGGGTGGAATTATTCCTAAAATTCGCTGCGAACGTTAGAATTTTAACGTGAGTACAGGTGCTTGGAGGTTAGGTTTCTTAATTATTTGTTTAATTGAACTTGTCTCTGAAAAACCAGTGTAGTTTACATTCATCTAGGAGAACATATTCTTTTTGATCATTTATAATTGAAAATTGCTGCCAGAATTGTTTTTAATTTTTGTAAAGTGCAAATATCGGACTTTTCTGATAAATAATCAATATGCGGTATATGAAATTTAATAACATAGTCTCTTAATGGCGATTCCGTATACCTAGGTTTTAGATTTAATATACAAATGTATATTAAATGTATATTAAAATTGCAAACATTTTTAACAGTGTATATGTTTGCCGCTTGATGAGTGTCGGATAAGTGAATTCATTAAAGGCAGTCGGAAATTTATACACACGTCCTTGTACAACCAAGAACTTTTTCTCAACAGTTTTTTTTGTTTTTATTTGAGATTTCGCTCACGATTATTGAGTGGCTTTATTGCTCTAGAAGAGCAAATTCCGAATATAATCTTTCCGATAAGTAGTCTACATTAAATATTGGCTTGAAATAGTTTAATTTAAGACATTGATAAAGTGTGTGGCGCGTTTCAAATTTTAGAGACGTCATTTTTTGTTTTGAAATCTCGCTGATTTCCAGTGAAATCTCAGTGGTGGAAATGGACAGAAGTGTATCACTGGCAATCCGTGAGATTTTACTGGTTCACTTAGTGGAATTACGTCACTGGTGTAATCAGTAAGGTTCACTGGTTCACTTAGTAGTGAGTTGTATGCGTTGTCGTCCATAAGGCTAGGTACATATTATAATTTTAACAGGGCAGACTATTATGGAATATATTCTTAACATAAGGACGAATCTAGAAAAAAAATAAAGACAAAAACAACGGTGGGGTTTGTGAGTAACAAATTAAAGGTATGTACCAATTATTTATCATTTTCGTGCTAATCTTTGCATTATCTCAAAAACAGCACTTTACTCTCACAAAAATAAATGAGGGCCAGGCTGCAATATAACAGGATACAATATATTTCGCCTAACTGTGGAAAGGTCCGTCATTCTGTCAAAGCGGTTTAAACCCAAGTAGCAGGGGCATACCCACTTTCAAGCGAAAGATATTATATCTCCTTATTGTAGCCACAAGAACTCGCGATATGCAATTACCCGACAAGCGCAGACGATTGGAGGTTCATATCTTGGCCACGTGTAGCGCTATATATCACTGTTTGAATCTATCATTTGGCGACACTGGTATACTTTAGTCACTATTTTAGTTGAGTCACTTACTTGTTCACCCAGTCAAAATCGGAAAATTACTGGTTCACCAGCGATAACTCAAAATGCTGATTCAACCAGTGAAAATTTCACTGGTTCAGTTAAAGAGAATAGTGGTCCACTACTGGTCAGATCACCACTACAGACAATCGGCAATTCGCCCAGCATTGGCTAAAGTTTGGTTGCACGATCGGGGTCGTACTATGCAGATAGTATAAATATTTAAAAAATTAAAAACGTACGTTCAAAATTATGTTTAATGTATTGTGAACTGACGAAAAACTATAAATGCAACTATCGCAAAAACAATTCTTTCTGTTTTTTTAATTCTAATTAAAATGGTCTAGAACACATTAAAGCAAAACATAACACTACATCTTATAAAAAACAGTTATTAAATAAATCGTCGCAGTTATGCTCTTGCATGGAGAAAGTAGGTGCATCCTAAAACCAATTAAATTATTTTAAATCATTTTTGAAATTAACTCAGAATCGAATCCATTTTAAATCATACAGGAAACACATATCCATTCGCCTTTCAAATACCGTAAACAATCAGGGCCGTGTGAACCATTTCTGTTTCAGTTGTGACCCAAAAAAATATTTTTTGTGTGTATTTTTGCCACTTTGGTTTTATAATATCATAATGAACTGTAAATAAAACTTTAAAATTGCCACTTACGTAAATTTAATAGAAAATTCCGCGTTTGTGCTCGAAAATCAAACTTTATTAAATTAAACACATATGTACGTACATATATACATATGTACAAGCAAAGAGCAAGTAAGCATCCAGAATCGCATCATCACTCGTTTTCGAAGATTTTTTCTTCAAATATTCATAACTTTCCACTTTATTCCTTAACTCAGATTCGCGATAACGTATTTCTGTAAAATAGATTTTTTTGTGGCACCTGCTTTCACTTCTTTTATAAGCTCGTTAAACGCTTTCTTCCGTTTTTCTGCGACATTTTCACAACTTGTTTTTGGCTTTTTGTAACGCATAAGCAAACTGCGCCTAACCGAAACACTGACATGAGAGCGGACGGAAGCAGACGATGGGATTAAAACCGCCGATGGTACTGCCTGCTTTTTTCATACACTCCTGCGTTGTTGTGGAGTTGCTCTGCTGACCTCGCAGCGCCTCTCTCGCACCCTCTTGGACCACCTTATCGGGTATATCGAGAACCGGTAAAGCCGGACTCCAATGTATGTTGATCTCAAATGGAAAAAAGACGACACGTATTTTACTGTGTTGAAAAAAAATATTTTCGCGATTTTATAAGTAATTCAAATTTTAAGGATATTTTCCAAAAGAAGACAAGTTTCACCTTTAAACCTTAGTAACTGTTGACGTAATTGAGATCTTTAAGTTTTCTCTCCTGACTCTGGCGAGATTATTTATCCTCTTTCTAAAACCGCCATGAAATTAAAAAAACTAACAAATTAATAATTGAGTTTTCGCATTTTTCTTAGAAACAACGGCAGATTCGAAAAAATTCTCAGAAAAAAGTTCACGCATTTTGAAAAATTCTACCAAAAATACCTGTTACTCTGTTTTCATATCTTGTATCGTTCGGGAGAAAACTTAAAAAATAAATCTCTTGAAGAAAAATTCTCGTGGTCGCAAAAATGACGTAGCCTGCATGAAACTTAGAGAATACCTTCTTTGTGTAAGCAGACATTTAGGAAAACATATTGAAAAAAATAAAATTTGTGCTAACATAAAGAATATATTCTGTAAGTTTTATGCACGCTAAATCATTTTTGCGGCTACGAGAATTTTTTTCGAAAAATCGGATTTTTCTCTTGAAAGATAAAAGTGAAACTGCTTAAAACTTTTTAAAACGACGTAGAACTTTTTAAAATGACGTAGAACTTTTTGAATTGAACAAACTTTTTTGTTAGCATTTTATCGAGTATGTCGTTTTTTGTACAAAAATGCGAAAACTCAATTTTTCGAGAAAAAAATGATCTTGTCCAGAAAAATAGTTCGGTCCGCATAAAACTTACAAGATTTTATTATAATTTATGAGAGTAAGAAAGGTGAGAATTTTGATAAAAACGACTTTTAATACTTTCAGAAAAACAGCCGCCAGGAAGTTGAGCGAAGAAAACTTACATATATCAGTTAGGTCAAAAGTTTTAAAGGTTTAAAGAAAAATCTTGTATTTTTTTTTAAATAGCCCTCAAATTTCGAATACTCATAACATTGCGAAAATAATTTTATTCTCAAACCGGTAAAATCCGTGCGGGGTATTTTGTACTTTTCGAAAAAACCAATAATAACTTTTTTCCTAATTAATTTTTTTGTAACCAAAGTTTACAAACTACTACTTTACTAAATGCTCTATTCGTTCCCAAAAGGTAGTTTTGATTAATATAATAGGTTTAAGTCAGTAAGGGGAGAAATATGAGATGCCTCGTACTGCCCCACCTTCCTCTACTGCAATAGAATGAAATATTTAAAAAATCTCATTATTAAAATTGCGCTTTTCCTTAAAATTGAGACTTGGTTGTTCACACAGCGTAATAATCAGCTTTAGGAGCATCCTAGACACCATCATTGAAAATATATAATTCTTTTATAGCCAACAGAAATAACAAAAGATAAAGGTCACATCGAGTCCAGGTGAAAGATTCGCTGCAACAACAATTAATTAACCTTGCCTCATAATGGCTCCATTTTAATTCGAAAAGGGGCCGTCCATAAATCTCGTGACGCTAGTAGGGTTTTTTTACCTTCCCATTAGGGACGGAATTGTGTGGGGGGGGGGTACGATAATTCGTAACATGACCCTTAGGGGGGGGGGGTCAATTTTGTATATTTTTAGCGTCACGAGATTTATGGACTGTTCCAAAGTAGCGAGAGTTTCTACGTCAACGCTTTCTACTGTCGTTTTAGTTCATTAAACTGGAGTAAAATGGCGATTCCATGTTACTAAAGTGACATAAAATAAGTTTACGATTTACGATTTTTATATTTACGATAGTTTATACTATTTCAGAGAAGATTTATAAACAAGTACAATGTTTTATTTATGTTTTTTACCGATTCTACGTTCTTCTCCACTTTTCTCACTTTTATTTTACTCGGGTACAGCGGACAACGTGACGTAGTAGATTACGTCAGAATTAATCTCCTAACTTCGGTGAAACTTTCGCAAAAATACATTCAATTTTCAACCGCCCCAAAATTTATATGCAACACATTTTATCCTTCGTTTTGTCAGTGATTCCTAATCTGTACTGCGCCAACTTAAGTTTAAATATGGACAAAAATATCTATTAGAAAAGTTTCGTTGTACCTTTTCTTAAAATTTGTTTAAAAGTAGGTTGAGCGGGGTCAAAAGTGCCGCGGGGAAAAAGTGCCACATACGATAACACAAAAACAAATAATTTATTACTCGACCTGACATTTTCCATGGATCGGTCGAATCACCATAAACTCCTAACTCAGTGGCAGCCGCTAAAAGTTGTTTTCGAGATCGTGGCTAAGGTTAATTTGTTTTTTTGTTCAGAAAGTAGTTTTATCGTCACCATTTCTTCTGGGTAACAACAGTAATTCTTGCGTGCCATTGTCATGAAGTAAGTGTAATTTGATGCGCGATTATGCATTCTTGTAGTGCAGATAGCTTACTGTTCAAAATATTTTGTGTTGTTTCAGATATATTTATTGTAAATAATGGGAATGTGTGAGGGTAAAAAGTGTCAAGTGGCACTTTCTACCCCAGAGTTTGTATGACATTAGACTATTTCACAACCATCAGCTGTCGAAAAAAAATTTATTATCGTCTGTGTGTTGCGAAGCTTATTCTGAGAGCATTCCAGGCAAGCAATGGATCCACTGTCACGTATGCAAAAACTGGGCTCTCTGTGCAATTTAAAATAAAAAATTTTGTTTTATTTAGGTTGACACTTTTTACCCCACCGCTATGAACTTTTCGCCCCACGTGTGGGGCAAGAAGTACCATTACACAGCGTTTAGAAAAATATATATAACAGAATAGATGGAATGCATATAAATTTATTATGTTTTTAATTTGGAACTTCAATGACTTACATATATTTTAAGGCAAAAATGAAGGCAATACCTAATTTCGTTTGGACACAGTGTTGTGAAAAGTAAATTTTGGCACTTTTAACCCCGCCGTACCTACTCATTGAACGTATGCCCTAAAAAAGATTGTCGGAATAGGGGTAAGGCAACAGTAAAGTTTTCTACTCGTGAAACTTCTTTTTTCTGTGACTTATAAATTTGGCATGAAAAATCACCACGGCAATTGTACCTGCGTTAAAAATATGATATTCGTCATGGTATTTAGAAAAGCATAGTTTTAGCATAATCTAAATAAACAGGTTTGAATTTGATCGGGTATTTTACCTGGACCCAAGGTCTCCTCGGGGACCAACAGCCTGGAAGGGACTCGTCTCCGCAAGCCTGAAGATTCCACCACCCGCGATACTTGGGTGATTGTGTTGAGGACTGTGCGGTGCAAATCGGAAACCAGACGGCGGAAACTTGAAAGCCGTCGCGTGTCCAAACCGGAAAGACGAGTGGGTTGGGTCATAGCGGAAGTTTAGTGCTGGCTGTGGAATCGGGCCTAGGTGGCTCAACTGATGAACCGGCGAGGCCTGATGGATTGTTTGTGGCGAAGAACTTGGAGACGGAGGTGACGTTCCGCCCAGCGAAATATCTGAGTCTTCTGAATCGGACCCTCCTGGACCTGGACTCATAGGTCTACGAGAACTTCCATTTCCGGGGCCGGACTGTTGCTGCATTCTGGAAATAGAAGAGATACATTTTTATATCTTAATACGAAAACTAATGACTATTTATATATACTTTTAATTTTAATTTACAATATGTAACATCAATATTTACTTTACTTCTGTTTAAAAAATAAATCTCTAAATCAAAGTTATTTCGGTTAAGTAGACAATTTTAAGTTATAGAAGTGTTAATTTGATTGTAGGATAAAAAAAAGAGCGCTGCATATTAGTAACGGCGAACGTATGTGATTGATGAGTTTATTCTTCCCAGGTAAAGCGAGGATTCACGGGAGAGTAACGACGATTTCTAGCGATGAGTTTTAAAAGTAGGATTCACGTCATTACGCGTGAGATCTTGTCAAGATAGACACAAGAAATCCCGCACAGCGGTGTCTTCTTACGAGAAAATTACAAAAGTGATAAGTAGTCAAGAAACTATCAACGTGAATCACTTTAAAATTGTAACCATGATAATTCAACCCCATAAACTTTACAGCTCTTTTTCAAAAGTAAATTTATAAACCGTTATTTATTTGCACGTATAATTTATTTTATTTCAATATGTGATTTTCACAAAGTTTCTGAATTTTACGAAACTCCAATCTATAGTTTTGTTCTTGTACAGTCCTGGTGTGCTAACTTTAACAAATTTAATTTTGATATTTCGATGGAAAGAACCCGACTGCAAAGACAGGGACCATTTATTAGATCGATTCCCTTGTTTTGGTGAAACGACGGAACCGCTTACCACATTGAAGACAATACGGATTCAAGACGTTATTGCGGTCCCCTTAAAAGCCTCCGGCAGATCAATTCCCTTGGTTCGAGACAACGCCTCTCAGAGTTCCGGATGTCTTAGAGAGACTCTCGTATTTTCCTTGCTAATTGAGTCTCGAGTCCGTTGTTACCAGGGTAACACCTCGAGCGCTTGGGTGAGCAGGCAGTCGTTCTCTCAGCTTCCAAATAACCACGACGATGTGGAAGCCTGGCAGCTGTCAATCTATTTTTGTGCGAAAAAAGCTGCGATGAAAGGCAGCCTCGATGAAGAAACGTAATTCGAGGTGAATGGCTCATTCTTGGCCAGGTCTTATTTGGAACGCGTTGGACACGGTAATCGAACCCCACCTTACTTTGCTTTCGCGGGACACTTGACGAGTTTTAATTATGCCACCGTCTCGCTTTGTGTCGTCCTTTCATAAGAGCCCGCACGAGCTGGCTACCCGAATTTCATTATCGTCCTTCGTCTCTTACCGGTATCCTCCTGATCACGTACCGCACAATTAAACTGCGGAATTTTTATTCATAAATTGCCGGTCACTGGCTCCTATTTCGTCTCAACCGAATAAAACCGCCTGCGAATAATATTTAGCTGCAATAAATGATGTTGAAAATAAATGTCTCTCTATATTATAAAAAAAAGCTTTCGCCGTCGCTGATTCAAAAATTTATAGTAGATTTTCCCTCGCGGGCCGTCAGGGCCTCATGTGTAAGGGATAATTCGTATACTACGTTACGCGTTTTTCTTTTGTTCATATCGTTGTATCCTTTTTCACTTCACGAAAATTATATTCTCATCGTTATTTCAACATAAGGAAATCACGTGTCGTAGTTTATGAATGATATGAATGATCAAATTAATAAATTGACGTATGAATCAATTTATTCGCCCTTTACATTTTTCTCCAGGTTTTGGTTATTATTTATATTTTTTCAATTTAAAGACGAATTCATGTAGGTCCTATTTAACCGAACAGAAAAAGCTCCATTTTTCCTATGTTATTCTTCGTCATCTGCGCAATACGCGAGGCAATGCGGCGTACGTAACTCCAATTGTACAAGTAGGTTGCATTTATACATTTCCGGATGTAGTTAGGTGTTTATTAAATTTGTAATGCAAAATCCAAGTATAGTGCCCAAACTTATAAGGTGAGCGATCAATGCTACTTACTGTACCTGTAACATCTATGCCTATGGTGGACCATAATATTCTCAAATATATTTTGTTTTTATTATTTTAGTTCAAACTATACATATAGTATTATATTTTAGTTTAGGTGAAATTTGTAATGGAACAGAAAAATAAGAAATAAAACATGGCGAATAACAAAATAAAGACAATCAATAACCGAAAAATGAGATTTGGCCCAAGTGAAGTAAAATAGTCAAAACTTTACTCAAAATGTAAATTTATGTTGCGCGTATGGTCACAAAACAAATAACAAAAAAACTTGTGACTGGCAAAGAAGTCAGATGTACGTGGTCAGCTATCATTTACCGTAGTTCATTGTCCTTTGACATTCGTATAATGAAAAACTGTATATAACTCTGTCAGACAGGGGCCCTGGCGAGAAAGTTAGAGTGAAGACCCTGAATCTGCAGATCGAAGAAAAAGGAAAGAGAGAAAGAACTGACAATGAGCAACGAGGTCGAGTCGCGAGAGGGGCCGTATCGTTTTAACGTCTCTATTAGCGGCTATTAAAAACGAGCTATAGCATGAAAAAAGAGATCGGGGTCTGCTTCGAATCGCGCCCTGTTCACATGCTGCTCCTCGCCCTGGTATCCAGTTACCTTTTGTGAGTCCTTCCAAGGCTCAGATTTTCAAACGATATATACCCCATTGTGTGCATCGGGTATTTAGCGTGGCACGGGGTAGGGCCGAGGGGGGTGGATATGTACCGAATCTATGGGGCGAACGCCATGCAAGTCTATGCCTATGGTGTCCCATAACATACAACCAGATTCTGTTAAAATGATATCATAGTCGAAACTGAGACTCGACGAAAGATCCTGCTGCATTCGGCTCTTATAGTATAGAATGCTTGGAGAATTCTACAGACCAAAATTTCAGATGTACACACATTTTCGAAATGTGTTTCCATGGGCCGTATTCCATATAGTACCGAAAGAATACTTACCGAGTTCAATTCAAGAGATTTGTAATGAATTAAGGCCTTTGTTTCACCGATTTGTAATTTTAGATATATACTGTCAGACAGACAAGTCGTTTTGTAAGCGAGTCAGCACAATATTTTGATAGTGGCTTTTTCTACCACCGGAAGCACATGTAGAGTCTACATCTACCCGATGTATATTCTTGTTATAATTGCAGCAACTGCTACTCGGACCAGAAGCCTCGTTCCATGCTTGAGGTGAATCACTTTAATAAGGGATTTTAAAAAGTGACTCGTCATCCGGTGTAAGTACCGACGGCGAATGCATCCTTGTCAGAGCATCCTTTGCACGTGATACTTTCCCGCCTCTGATGAATTTTTTTTAATTACCTCAACAAAGCCGGCACCTGTACGAACTGCATGGCTGCTAAAGAATTTTCGTCGTCGATTCGTTCAGCGCTACGCGAATTCTCTTATCGTAGCGAGACTTCAAATAACAGCGGCACAAACTAACGATTCACCACGCTTATATAAAAGAGGTTAATACTCCAAAATTGTAATTAAAATTCTGTAATCACATGGACAGAGCATGGTATTTTTAATCTTCACTATAAGTAAGAGGAAGAACAGAGGGGTGTAAAATATCGATAACGAAAGAACACATGAGAATTTTAACAATCAATAAGAGGTGTATCAGCTTTCTGTAAATTGTAAGCGCTGAGGAATCGCGGGAGCAACAAAAGCACTTAAAATCTCCAAACATATCGAGATTCACAAATCTGAAAAGCAAGTGAGCACCACGTCAACCGATACTCTTTTGTTCTTAAGCAAACATTTGTTCGTTCCTCAGGATGCCGGCGTGCGCAGGATGGAAGATCCGGCTGTCTACCGACTTGAACAAACCAACCAGCCGAACTCTATCCCACCACTGCTTTTTCATAGACGCCATATTGCACCGGCTTTCAAAACTTATGATGCGAGGCTGGATAAAATGTTGCAAATCATGGACTACCTGTCGGTCGTAGCGTCGAACGTTGGCCAACGTTTCGTTTAATGCACCGTACTCTTAAGCAGAGTGCAAGCCGAGACTGCCTCTTTGTTTTAAGCGTTATCCCCCTAATGCATCGACGGTATACCCCGGGCGATAATAAACTATGCCGAAAAGGGAACACTTCTACAGGCAGATTCGCTTCTGACGTCGTCTCGTATTTTCCTTTTTACATGTTTACGTCTTCCTCTAATGCACTCTATGCATGGCCTTTGCCAAGGTTACAAATAAGCACGTCATTAATATGCAACATTTTTACTGAACATTACTACGTTTATTTTGAAAGGTTTTTGCGTTTTGTTTTTTGTTTTTTGCCAACGGCGATACCACACTGGAAACACCAGTTCTCGTAAGATCACTGAAGTTAAGCATTGTTGGGCGCGGTTAGTACTTGGATGGGTGACCGTTCAGGAATAGTGCGTGCTGTTGACCCGTCGTGGGTGTTGTGGGCCCACATTGGTAGTAAATATCCACCTAGAAACACTACCCGAAACGGGTAGTGAGGCAATGAACTTTCGAGTTTGAACTGCTAATCAATTTTTTTTTTTTGCGTTTTGTGTTATCATGAAAGTACCCGAAAATCGTTTGACCTGATTTTTATTTTATGAAATACCATTTATCATAATTCTCATGTATCCGCAAATAGCCACATAAACTAAAAATGGTTTATACGCATCGCCTTTTATCATAAACACCACTTCGCCGAATCGCTATGTACAGAAATTTCAATTCACCTGAAATAGGGTAAAGTACCGAATTGTTGGTAAGGTAGCAACTCTTGGCACCCCTCTCTACTTCTTACAAAATAATAAGAGAATAGTGATTCACAGCAATTTGTTTTTGATTTATTATAATTTTGCAGACATTTTTACGTAATAATGTCCACCTTATGCTAAACGATGAATTATGAGTTCTGAAATGTAAAAATTCATCCTTGTTTTTAGGTTATTAACACAATAAGTAAGATTTAATGATAATTTATTTAATAAATAATATGGAGTGTCAATCACTGTTTAATCTAAAGCATCGTAGGCAATTCTTGGCACCCCCCTGCCAAGAGTTGGGTTTCACAATGCTTTCTATTCTTGGCAATAGGAAAACAGTAAAGTTATGTGCGTTTTTTGTTTTGTAAAATTGAGAAATGAAGAACGGTGGAAAGACAAAAAAAACATTTTTAAGTAAAATTACTGGATCTGTAAAAGAATTGGATCAGCTATCAGTTATGGTGAAAAGGGGCATACGAGAGGGCTTAATAAAGAGTATCGGAAATCTTCAGAGAGACAAAAAGCAGGGTAAAGGTAGGAGAGCAAGTAGGAGAATGTTTCTGGTTAGTTAGAGGAGTAAGGCAAGGATGTCCTCTGAGTCCACTTTTATTCAATATATTAATCTCAGACCTAGAAGAAGAAATGAAGAGAAAGGGATGGGGAGGAGTTAGGATGGGAGAAGAAAAGATATATACACTGGCATACGCGGACGATATAGTGTTGATGGCAGAGGATGAAGAAGGGATGACAGGCTTAATTACAGGATTGGAGAAATATTTAGATGGGAAAAAATTGAATTTAAATGTAGAAAAGACAAAGATAATGAGGTTTAGAAAAGGAGGGGGAAGAAAGAAAGAATGGACTGGAAGATGGAAGGGAGTAAAGTTAGAAGAAGTAAAGGAGTTTAAATATTTGGGATATACCTTGCAAATTTTGTATTGTATTTATTCATGAAAAGTTCCTAGGGCTAAATAGCCCTATAAGGAACAGGTGATACATATGACAATTAAAATGTGACGGCGATCGATTTGACAATTGAAATCAAAAATAGATATTAACAAAGGTTAAGAACTAAACTATAATACCAAAAATTGGATCCGGGATGTCTACAGAAGGTTACTATAAATATACATACGCAAATATACATACTTCAAAGTAAATACGCATTCATACACATACTCATATATATTTTAATTATGAATTTAAGTGTTACCAATGTGTGATTTCGAGGGTGGGATTTGATGTGTTGAATAAGTGACTAAAGAGGAGTTTGCTAAAATGAAATTGTGAAGGTGCATTTCTAATGGTTATAGGTAGTTTGTTCCAAAGGCGAGCACCACAAATAACAAAGGACCTTTGCATTTTACACGTACGGTGTGGCTGAATTTTTAATACTGTTTTCCTTTCACGGAGTTTGGAATGTGTTGGTTGATCTTTGTCAATGAAATGGAAGAGGTTGAGAAGATAGTGCGGAGCTCCATTACTGAATAGGCTATAAAGTAAATTACCCATAAAAAATTGTCTTCTTTTGGCGACGTTAAGGAGTCCTGCTCTTTCTCTATACTGAGTAATATGTTCACTTTTGGGGATGTTATAGATGAACCTAATGCAAGCATTAAGCGTACGCTCAAGCTTGGCATTTAGCTCGTCAGTAATATCGTCATATACCACACAGCCGTAGTCAAAGAAAGGAAGGATCAGGCTTTTGACTAGGAGGATACGCGTTGAAGTAGGAAGTGATTCCTTATTCCTGTTAAGCTGTTGGAGGATTCTAAAGGTTTTTCTTGAGATATCCGCAACGTGTTCATTCCATGTAAGAGAGCGATTAAGAATATAGCCCAAATCTTTCACAGAATCCACAAAGGGGATGATACGCCCATCGATCAAGAGAGGAGGCAAGGTTGCAATTGTTGCAAGTGAAGGAGAGGCAGAAGGTCCTATGATTATAGCCTTAGTTTTAGCAGGGTTAAGAGTGAGACCGTTTGTCAAGGCCCACTGCATCACCAAATCAATATCCTCCTGTACCCTTTGAAGTAAGCTCTTAAGAGTGGCAATAGGCCCGAAGAGGTAAAGCTTGAAATCATCAGCATATTTGTGATAGTTGCAGTGTCGAAGTTCACTACCAAGTTCAGATGTATAAATATTAAATAGAGTAGGTGCAAGCGTGGAACCTTGAGGGACACCACTCTTAACCTCCCCACAGTCAGAACGCTCGCCATTGCTAATTTGTACTCTTTCAGAACGATTACTAAGATAGGATTCAATAGATAGTTCAATAATTCAATAAATCATAGAGTTCATATAAGAGAAAGGATAAAAAAAGCGGCAGGGATAATGAAACAGATATGGGGAATAGGAAAAAGAAGGTTCAAGAAAGACTGGAGAAGAAGAATGTGGTTATTTGATACGCTGGTATGGCCGGTAATAGGTTACGGAGCGGAGATATGGGGATGGAAGGAAAGGAAAGAGATTGAAAGTTTACATGAAAGGTATGTCAGGTGGACGCTAGGAGTAGACTGGAGGACGCCTGGATATATGGTGAGAGAAGAAGCACAGAGAGATAAATTAAGTACTAGAGCGGGTAAGAGAGCATGGTAATTTGAGATGAAGTTAAGGGAGGGGAAGGGAGGGGAGTTAGCGAAAAAGTGCTTGAAAGAGGTAGAAGAAAGGAGCGGGAGGGCAGTAGAACTAACAAGATGGGAAGAAGAAAGGAGGGAGTTTTTTAGTGCTAGAGATATAGGAGAGGGAAGTGGAGTAAGCTATGAAGAATTGGAGAGAAGGGACAGGGAAAAACAATTAATGGAAAGATGGGGAATGATTGAGGAATCAAAATATAATAAATGGTATAAGTTTATAAAAAAGGAAGGAGTACCAAAGTATTTAGAAAAGGGATGGGGAGAGAGACGATGGACCAGAATAGCAAGATTTAGATTGGGAAACGAGGTAAGGGAGGGGATCTATTGGGAAAAGGAAGAGAACAGAAAGTGCAGAATATGTGAATGGGAGGAGGAAACATGGGAGCATGTATGGGACGGATGTAGGAGAGGAATGGAAGATAAAGGAAGCTGGCAAGAGAATGTGGTAAATATTCTAGGTGAGGATGGAATGGGTGAGCAGTGGATGAAGGAGTTGGAGGGGGCTAGAGGGGTGAATGAGAAAGAATGAAAGAATGGATATGGAAAAATGCAAAATGAGAATGAGATAGAAGAGAAGTGCAAGTGAAGGACAAAGGAAACGGAAGTCGCATAGATTAGAAGCGTAAAGGTCTGTAAGTAGTTACATGTAGATATTATGTAATAGTATAAGTAGATTAAGATGCGGATGCGCTCGCTCTCACTCGCTCGCTCTCTCGCTTTCGATCGCTCGCTCACTCTTCCGACAGTAAATTGGCGCTAGATTAATATAGAAGTAAGGAGATAGATATAAGAGTTGATGTAAATTTTTGTAAATATTTGTAAATAGTTAGGATAAGATAATATAAAGTTTGTAGATGGTCTTGTAAGAAACGGAGGTCATGTAACCCCTTAGGGGACACATTATGAATAAAGAAGAAATAAATGAAATATATTTCTCCTATATCACGAACTAAAGAAAGCCTCATAAACTTCGCTCACCTCAAGATACCCAGGCAAAAAGAATCTATTGAAATAACGACTCGGTGAATTGCGTATCTGTCATTTGCAGATACATATATTTAAAACTGAATTGTTTAGCGACTACGTGAATTGGTCAGTTTCGCGAACGGCTTTGAATCTGCAATATTCTGCAATGTCCATTTCAAGCAAATTCATACTGAATTGGTGATAACGCGATTCAGAAGACTTTGAAACCCATTCAATGCAAGTGAATAGCAATGGATTATTGTTTCCTGGGTAGAAACCTGGTTCAGTGGTATAAGCTCGAAAGTGAAGACTAGAAAGTTGAAAATCAGGACCAAAAACAGAGAAATGAAGTTGCAGAAAAAACCAACGAAGATAGAAAAAGAAAAAAGTTAGAAGCGAAAGAGACTATAAGCAGAAAAACCCCCAATCTTCGAATAGTACCGATCCTCTTGATTCCGCTAAAGGAGTTCAAAGAAAATGAGGACGAGACCACCTAAAAAAATAGACTAGAGAGAACTTGATAATTTAGAAATTTAAGCCAGTGTTTTCGTTCATAAATTTCAAATAATTTATCAAAAATGTTTCTTTTCACTATTAACCTCCTAGTCATACTAGTACAATTCAATTTATTATAAATTCAGTTGAGGTGAATTAAGCACTGAATTTCATTACCAAATAAACTTTCACTGTGTATATTAGTTTTTCACATAACATTTTTATCATTAATTTATTTATCGCAACCTGAAGTTTGCCTTAAGACTTAAGCTGCCAATAATTGGGTACCATACCCTAAATTCGGCACAAAAATAATGACGCGAAATTTAAGTAAAAAATTCTGATTTTTGAATGTAAATTTCTCATCATTATTCTTGTGATTCGTATAAGTTAATTTAACTTGTGTGGCTATTTGTAAGAATAAAAACTCTGTCACATGATAATTCAGAAAAATTCAAGGTATAGCAAATGATATTTCGGTCAATCGCAAATGATGACTAATGGCAATTCAGAATAATAAGAATTAGGTCAAACGTTAATTTAGGAAAATAGTTGAAAGGGCAGATTGTTATTTGTTCAAATGAATTTTAGTAAAATAAACAGTAGGGAGCGTAGAAGTTCAGATTTTGAACAGTTTACTTAACTGAACTTTTGTGTCAGAAAAAAGGTCTTCATAATAAAGACAAAAGGCTGGCCGATTTTAGGAATCCAATCGCAGGTTACCACGGAATGCCTAAGGCCCATTGAGCAGGAGCAAACATTTTCGAACAGGGACAGCCATTTCAAGTGTTTGCTCTATACTCTAGAGTCTAAGCCCAGAATGAGGTAGGCGTCGAAGTCGACCAAGCCGTAGACTCGTAGAGGCTTCTGGGTTCTCGTGGGAAGAATGTCGAAAATTAAATCCTTCCTCAGGACTGGGACCCAGACAAGGATGTAAGCGAAGCCAAGGCGGAAGCTAATTCGGTTGTCTCAGACCGTAAATCGCCATGCGATCCGGAAAATTGCTCCTCTCTTCTGCATCCTGCCTTAGTACGAACATGACATCCTTTTCGCGTATATGCAGGGAAATCTCTGCTGTCCTTTGGATTTTACAAAACGCTTCAAAACATTGGAGGATGAAATGCATATCCTGCCTCGGGTCAAACTAATGAGACAGGAAATGTGATGAAAATATGTCTCCTAACTTCGATTTAGAGGCTCTGTAAATATTTTATGGTAGTCAGAACCATTTCCTATGCTCCTTTTTGCTTTTGAAAGGTATTAGCAGTAAATATTTACATTTATACTAAAATACTATACATAGAGAAAACGGTTCAAATCTGAGCTACTCAGTCATTAGTTTGTAATTAATTAAAATTACGAAATAGATTGCATCTAAAGAAGAAGTCTATTCAACTGCCTGTTTTTCTAACTGTTCTATTTTAAGGACTAATAAAGCCAGTCTTTTAAAATTTTTATTTTGAAAAAACGTTCGATGTTTAATTTAATTTAATAACCCGTTTGAAGATCCTGCTTTTACTTAAGTCGTTTCTCTCGCGCCTTTTTTATCGTATGGGATATAGAAATCTGTCGGTAAATAATTAATATGTAATCAGACTCCGTTTATAAGCAAGAGCAAAGGGTCTACTATACTCGAAAAGCGAAGAAGGGCGCCAGCAATAGTACACGAGAACGAAGGGTGTTTGTCAGCAAACACCATTGAAGGGGCTCTTAACGGATCTCATGTGATGGCTTGTGCGTGGGTTCCTCCTTTTTTCTCGCGACGAAGAAATGACGCGTCGTATGGCACCTCTGACGTCTTGATGAAGAAACTATACAAGTGCATTTGAAACGAACCGAGATATTCAATACAACGCGCTTACATTTGTACCTTTTAACGTATGAGAGTTTTTCGAAAAAGTAATGTTCTTGGGTAAATCGAACATGCTCTATTCATTAAAACAAAAGAAAATGGCGAATCCGAGGGTGAATTCCAATTATTTATATGAAAAATTGTAGATATGCTAGATATTAATGCACAAAGTCGCCGAGAATCCTTACTAATAAACACATCTGCGCAGATGTGCTGCCGAATACAGGAATCAGCCTTCAAGAACCTCCGAGTTTCCTGCTGGAGAAACTTAACAACTACAAATCTTCAAAAATTGATAAAAAAAATTAAATTATGATGTAATTATTAATTTATTACTATATTAAAATTAACTGTTATATAATTAATAATAATTATATTATGAATCGACTAGAATTATTTTTGCTTGACAAATAAAAAATGCAGATGTGCTATTGAAAAGAAGGATCGGTCGCTCAAAGTTACCCTCGAATCCGGGTGAAGAAACTTAACATGTACTTGTGCTTTTCGATTACAGGAAATCGGATTGCAGAAAGACCGAGGATCCTCATGAGCAAAACACAACTGCGCAGATGTGTTTTGTTTTATGAGAATATGAGGGCTCAGCACTATCCCAAAGCCTGGAATTAGTGTAGATATGCTACAATTTCTGCAGATGTATTGTTTCTTCATCAGGAATTCTCGAAATTCGCTGTAGATGTGCTAATTAAGACCTAATTATCTCGAGATTTAATTACAATTTTTAATCATGATTAGCATGGTTAAATTCGTCTTTTCATTACGAATCTAACCATATGAAAAACTCATTTTTGATAAAAATTCAGTTGTACAGTTTCTTCATCAGGACAGCAGACCTCTTATACGTCAATGAAAAGAGATTGCCATACGGTCTGAATTAATACGACTTTTCTTTATTTTGGCGTATTTGTGACGATACGGTGGTGAATTTGGACCCATCCTGTTTTCGTCAATTCTCGACGTTTTGAGACCCCCTGAGTCAGAAAGAAATTATTTTCACGAACATGTCTGTCGTTCCGTTTGTCTGTAGTCTGACGGCACGATTACTTTCGATAGCATTTTCTAATCATAATTTCATTTTGTACGCTGTTTTTTCGCCGAAAAAGACAAGCCAAGTTCGTTAGCGAGCCTTCTACCCTCGCTTCTACCGTCAATATTTATGGGTTCACCCCTCGATTCACCCATGAAAAATAAAAATAGAAAAATTAAAAATTCCACTTACTCACGAAATCATGCAAGATACGATAAATAGTCTAGGAGCAAAATTATTAGTTTCAGTAAGGTCTACAGAAACGCTTTGAACCGTTTTTGATAGGGATAATGGTTTTTGTTTCTAACGCCTATGTCCTATAAGTCCTTAGGGACTTATAGATTATAGGCACTTTAAACTCGAAATTCTAAATTGAATATGTAACAGTAAAGAACATTATTGACTCTAAGGTAGAATTTGTTCCGTTCTACAAAGAGAAAATGGTAGATATGGTCTTTCGAATAAGCTGTGTACCAATATTATTGAAGACGGGAACCTCAATGTCATTCGATTGAGGCACGCGCCTTCGTTGAACGGCACTCTGAGCTTCAAGGACCCTCGAATCGATTCGAGTCTCGTAGCGCACTTCGGGTCAAATTAAGTTTCACTCCTGAAATATGCCTCCCTTCTCTTGGCAGTAGGGTACATTTCCTTAGTCGTATTTTCAGAGTATGCCATACAAGTGATTAGTTAATGCAATAGATGATGACACCATAGTTGAAATGGGTTTCAAAAATGATTTCAGCATTATATAAACAAATATAAGAATCATTGTTCTGTTAGTTTGTAAAATAGGTATACATAAGAATTTTTTGACGTGACTGGTGCACCAAGATCATGGCGAAGAAAAAAGGAAGTAGTGGAAGTGAATCAAGATATATGGAAGAATTACGAACGACCTCATATTCCTGGTTGGCACTCTCATTCGCTCAATTAACCATTTTCACGGAAAAAACTCACCGCCCAAATTCTGAGCGACAGCCTGTGAAACCCTCAGCTCGTGTTCACCTTAAGGAAGAACCCAAGAAGAAGGAAGACCGAGAGAAGGCGAGAAAAAGATCAGGGTTCAGTTCGGCGATTCGGGTAACGTTATATCATTTTTCAAAAGGGATCCCCGTAATCTTACTGCCTTTCCTGGTCGCCAATTTCTTTTTCCCCCATTTTAATTGGCTTCTTTTCAGTTGTTTTTCAAGATGGAAAAGATCGGACAACAGGGTGGGTATAAGATTTCACATATACGCGGGATCAAATTGGCTGGCCTTAAGCCAACGCGAATTATCCCTAAGCCTTTTAGTCGCCGTGTCTGTTTTGCTGGCTACAAATCCCGCGCAATATTATTTCATTGTGCTTGTAATATTCTCAAAACCCCTACAGGGCTTTGCAGGGATTCTAAAGGAAATATACTAACGCGTAAGACCTACTCAGAGGAATATGAACGTACGGTAACTTTGTAGGTTTGCAAAATTCTAATTCTCTGAAATCTGAAATTAACGTTTATGTGCATGTCATCTTCTCCTCGTATTAAATAAAATAATTTAATGAAATACATTGACAGAGGTGCATGAACATTCCTCGAAGTCTGCTTTCTCTAATTTTTATTCGGAAAAATTACAAGTGTGCCCATGGGGAAATCGTAATTCGGAAAACTAATAAAAATTAGGTTAAATGGTAATTTGGTAAAATTAAAATAATAGAAATTCGGAAAAATAAAACATATGCCCAAATTTAATTTAGAATAATACAAATAAATAAATTGATTGAAATTAAATCTATATTTTCATTTCAAATCTTACATATTTTTATCAAAAAAATATTTTTATTCACTTCCTATAAATTTACAAGCCTACTTTTTATCCGCTTTTTATATATTATAACCTATCCGTAGGATAGGTGGTTCAAAATCCGCCGCGGCAGTGTCGCGATAGAACCACGATTTTTATATTTTCACGAAGGATATTTTTCAAACGAATTATCTTACACAAACAAATGTGGACTTGTCTTATGCGCAATGAAGTAAGCTTCACAGAAAAAAAAAACTTAATTTATGTGGAAACAAAAATGTATGTGTACACTGAAAAAAATGGTTTAGCTATCCCAGCTAGAAGTTTAGCTGGATTTCGTCTTCTAAGAAAATTTAGCTGTATGATCTACATTTCTAGCTGTGTTACCTAAATATCTAGCTGTTTTAGCTAATTTTGCCACCTATAAATTATCTAGATAAATTAACTAGATAATTTCTAGATGGCAAAATTAGCTTAATAAATTCACTTATAAAATCCTTTTCGATTTTCTATAATTACGCAAGTAGAACACTTTGTCTGCACGAGAAACCTCGAAGACTCACTTTTTTATTTGTGTGAATATCACTATACAATCATACTTCTTGATGACACTCTTGACAAAGAACAATGATCCTTTCTCAAAAATCTAATTTTACACTAAACATATAAACAGAAAATGTAGCTTTTACGTGGAAAATCAGTAAATAATCGGTTCCTTTATTTAAGATAGTTTTTATACTTAGATTTAGTTCCTTTCTTAATTCAAGTCAAATATATCTTTAAGTATTTGTTTTTACTATGTTTATCATGGTATGAGCTATGTTTTGCAATGTTTTCTAACGAGTAATTTAAAAAAATGAAGAGCTGTTTTGGAGGGGCCTTCGTAAAGTGAACGGATAGTAGATAGTACAAGGGTACGAGAGAAAAATTCGTTTAGCTAATTCATGAACGCCGAAAACCCCTCGACTGTTGATTTATTTTATTAATTTTTCTCATTCCCCTTCATAACTCGACACGGAGACAAATGGCAAGGCTTTTCACTGGCAGACTCTTGAAATTATTAAGACACTCCCGTAATTTTTCTGTGCGAATAATTTTTTTTTATTCAGCATCAGTATAAGAGAAAACACGGCATTAAAAAATTTTGTTATGCGATAAAATTAAGCTTAAATTAATTTTTAAGAAGTTCGAAATATTTAGTAATTAGTATAACTGTTTGAATGTTAAGTACTTTAAATCCGAATTTGTAAACGCTATTTCAATCTTAACTCTTTAGACTCTTTAGAGTTCACTTTACTCGCGAGTGTAAGTCCGATCGGTGGAAAAATTATACGACTCCTTTTCCCCGAGGAAAAAGCGAATCAATCTCTATCGTGCCGCGGCCCATGTAAACCAATTTCAGGCAATTTCGCTTCAAGAATAGCCTCTTCAACAATGAATTGACCTCCCAAGGACCTTTCCAATTTTAACTGGTCTTGAAAATAGTCCTCGAAAGTCCTGACCATCGACGCTTTATTCGGCCGTCCCCTCTCTTTTTTATACAAGAAGTTGAGACGCCTCAAAGGAAATTAGATTGGGTTAGATGTCGTTGTCCGAGAAAACCGATTTTCACCACCGTATGAATGTCTACTTGTCAAATCCATTTAACTATTAACGGGACAGCAGATACACCCAGAGAAAAGTTTGAAAAAAAAATTTTATCAAAGAAATCGTTTCTTGAACTTTTTCACTTTAATTCAAAGTGAAAATGCGTTTAAGTTTAATTAATTGCGTTTTTCTTCTTCTTCAAAGTAATACATTTTTCGTTGGGTACTATTTCTTTGAACCTAAAAAATATTCTTTTGATTTAAATAAAGTACTGGACAAGATTTAAAAAACAATTAATTTAATCTTATTATTTTAAAGCCAGAAAATAATCTCTTTGAATAAAAAAAAAGGTTTTAAAAATTTTATAAGTCAAAACTCTTAGTAGCTCTGCCAGAAACTGTTAGGTGGCCGGGTATTCTTTCTGCCAATAGAAATGAATCAATCTGTGTTTTTAAACGCTCCTGCATTGCAATAAATAAAAGCTTTGTATATTCAAGAAAATTGTTTTGTTAAGCTAAATAATATCATCATTAAGGAAACTTTTCTTTGACTTTTCTTTGACTGCATAGCAATGTATAAATTTCTTTGAAACAACAAAATTTGTTTGAATCGAAGAAACTTTTTTCTGGGTGTATAGTTCCTGACAAAATTTTCAAGTCCTGTCTTTAATTACTTTATTGTGCAGTCAACTCCCGATTCTGGTCCGCCCGATCTTCGGCCGGCTTCACGCTTGACTGTTTCTGGGCCCCCCCCCCCCGAACGTCCATTGACAGCCTTCACGCTCAGATAGTCAGTGCCGTATCAGAACTTGTTTACATCGCGCCTCTCCCGGAACAGTATATGCCGAGAGAGGCGCGATGTAAACAAGTTCTATGCGGTCCTGAGTGTTGACATAAAAAAAAACGCATCTAATTGTAAGTCGCCCAGACCCGAGGCTGGCCCAGAATCAGGAGTTGAGTGTAATGCAATTTTCTTATATAGTATTAAGAACTGAATTTTGAGCTAATAACACACCATTCTCTGAGAAACATTGTTCCTTTAAACCGGAATCTTAGGGTCAATCCGGCTCAAAAGATTATTATTTTCAAAAGGAAATTTTTTTATACGATTCTAAAAAAATGCGAAACAATAGGAGATAAAATGAGTCGAAGACATTGGTTTACGCCATTCAAAAAGTATATGCGCTCCCACGGGAATCTTCTTCGGACAATTTTATCGCAAAGCATTTTCGCAGAGCGCGCATCCGTGTGTCTGGAGTGAAATTAGCGAATCCCTAGTCCCTTGAGGCTCCCGAGATCCCTGACTGAGGGGTTGAGAAGCATCGTCAAGCGAAGGGAACTACGAGTTGATATTACCGGTCCCTTTTCAATGTTCCGAGTTCTTGAAGTGTCAAATTTGATAAAGTTGCGTCGTGCTTTTGTGACAAGTCCACAGTAGGTATATCCAGAAGGACTAGAAACGAATAACGATCTCGTATACATTTCATTAAGACTTGGTGTGTACCTCTACACCTACATTAGAAAAAAAATTAACTAATGTTGGTCCACTAAATGTCATATGTGTGTCCATGAAATGGTGCGTGTCATGAATTCGTAGTCCACGGAAGAAAAAACTATTTTCTTTCGGGTCATTTCCTTAAATACTTTTCTCGAATTCTGTTGAATTTGCAGAAGTTTCCTTGAAAGTGTAACGAATAAAAAACTATTTGAGGGAATTGAAGAGAACTTAATGAAGTTCAAGTCAATTTGTGAAAAATTTTGTAGTTTATGAAATATCTTGAAGTATGTGAAATATTATGTATTTTGTCAAATATCCTGACGTATGTGAAATTTTCTGAAGTATGTGAAACATCCTGAAATATGTGAAATATCTGAGAAGAACATTGAAATAGCTTGAAGTACCTTGAAATATCCAAAATACCTGGAAATATTCTGACGTATGTGAAATATTTTGAAGTACCTTGGCATATCCTCAAGTACATTGAAATATCTTAAAGTACCTCCAAATATTCTGAATACCGTGAGATATTCTATAAAGTATATAAAATATCTTGAAGGAAGTAAAATATCCAAAAATATGTGAAATATCTTGAAGTTCTTGAAATATCCTGAAGTACAGTGCAATATTCTGCGAAGTACTTTGAAATACCATGAAGTAAGTTTAAACATCTTGAAGCACCTTGAAATATATAAGTATATGAAATATCCTGAAGTACGTGAAATATCCTAAACCTAAAGTATAGGATTATACTTTATCGCTCATGTTGTCAACCCCTCAGTACAAACTTATAAATTTTTTACTTTACAGGAGAAAATTGTCTCTTTTTCATTGTATCTCGCGAATTGGAGTCACTGACTAGTCCATTCAATGGACTGGTCATCAGTGCTTAGAATTTAAACTTTGTTTGCATTTTCTCTGTCTGAAAACACAAAGAAAATTACTTCCATTTAATTAATGAAAAGGTAATATAAGTTAGGTGAACATATCTTTGTTCAAACAATTTTTTTTTATTTTGTAAATAGTTTGTAGCGATTATCTCAAGAACCGCTCAAGCTATTAAGGAAATAAGTCATTTCATGCATTCATCTTTGAAAAATACATTGAAAAACATATATTTCGTTTTGTCTTCGGCTTTGTCAAAAGAAATTTATACATCAAGATACAACGCGACTTATAATTAGAAAAAAAACTTTAACCTTAAAAATCTCAATTACCTGACGATCAGGCGAAAATGAAAGGCTGATTTGAATTTATTGCAAAAAACTATCCTGACTCGGTCATCCAGTGCGGTACAAATCTTTTACTTCATCTGTTTTCATTGAAAATTTAATATAAATATCTCATATACTCAGTCCATGATTGCGGGAATCTTTCTAAATATTTTTCCATATATGAACAATTCCATTCATTTTCAATGGTAAGAATTATCCGTGAGTTTAAACAACTAAAAGTGCTAATTGCAATGTGAGAAAGATCACAGAGTTCACGCCTGGTATCAATGACAATTAGGACAGCTTATGCAAAGATGCGTATTTTTATTACAACATTTTTATTAGATATTTGAGCATTTCAAGGGATTTCGATGGCTCCCGAGATAATAGCACTGGGTAATATCACGGGGTTTTCATAATATTTTTATGGTTTATAAAAAAAACTTTCAGATGGTTAGCGATAATTTCCTGGCGAGTGAAAGGTGAAAAAGCACAATAATCATATGATCATTTCAGAATACTCAACTTTGAATGGCTGTAAGTCACTGAAAATAAATTATGAAAATTCTACAAACCACCATTTGTTAATAAGTTATTAACATAAGAGTAGGGAGATATTATCTCCGAAACTAAGGAACGTACAGAGATGATTCTTGAAGCATCTTACACATTTTTGGCTTCTGAAAATGTTGTATGTATTGTCAAAGACCAAAAAGTTGCACTTTAATGTTTAAAAAATTATTTCCTATTCGGAAAAATACAAAAGGCTTTATTATAATCGAGGAAACCGTATCCATTTTTTCCATTTTCTGTACGTTCCTTAATTTCGGAGATGACACCTCCCTACTCTTTTGGTAATTACTTATTAACAAATGATTATTTTTGGCTCTAAATTTCACCAATGTGCACATAAAGGATCAATGAAAACCATATATTTTTTCCAGAATTTTAATAATTCATTTTCAGGGACCTATATAGCCATTCAAAGTTGAGTATTCTGAAATGAGCATGTGATTATTGTGCTTTCTCACCTTTCACTCGCCAGGAAATAATCGCTAATCATCTGAAAAATTTGAAACTCTGTATTAGTATTGGCGAAACCTTCACCTGCAACATGCATGTCATCTCATATTTCAGAATTTTTTTCTGCTGAGATTTTCACGAAAATCTGTACAAAAATCGAGGTGCCTAAACTTTTTAGACAGATAGTAAGTAGCGACAACACAAGTCAACCATTACTTTTTTCGGTTCTAGTTATGTCCCTATACTTCCCCTCCATTGACCGAAGTCGGGTGGGACTGCGGTTATAACTTGACTCTCCACCTTACGACGAGTGGCTTATTATTTTGGACATAATTTTTAATCGTAAAATAAATTTCTCGCATTAATTTGGTAGCTGGGCGTATAATTGAAACTATGTGTTTCGAATGCAAGAGTGGTGAATGATCCTACGGAAAGACAATTACGAGAAAAAATGCATAAAGGAAGCTAGATATCTTATGTTTGCTTGAAACAAAGAAAAAGGGATACGACAGTGGAATAATAGGAAATGGGGAGTTAAAGAACGGACTCGAACTATGGTCAGGAGTAGATAGTGAATCAGATGGTAATCAAGGAGTCGGTCTGATTATGAATGAGAGAGCAAAACAGCAATCAGCATGTCAAGGGGCAAAAATTTCTATCGCCCAGATTGTTGTGGGTTAAAATGAAAGTGGGATTCAGAAAATTATTTATTTTAGCGCGCTATGCTCCAGTTGATGGTGAAAGGAGTAAAATAAAATACGCCTTCTGGGAGTTTTTAAATGATACTGTAGGCACTTGCGATCGTGGGGAAAGAATCATTCTACTAGGAGATATTAATGGATGGGTTGAAGTCCAACGCGAGGGTACGGAAAGGATGCTAGGTAATTTTGGAGGTTCAAAAACAAATGATAACGGAGACAGATTGGTTGGCTCATGCTTAGAGAAGGTCTTGTTCATCACAAATACTTGCTTCAAGCATGAAATCATCCACTTGTACACCTGAAACAGAGGCATTAGCCACAGGATGATCGACCATATTGTTGCGGATGAGAAACTGAGGATCATTACCTTTTAGTCTCAGAAATTATCCCAGGTCAAGGATAGAGAAGAAAGAGAACCAAAAAGATTAAATAGGCGCGAGTCAAGATCGAGAATTTACAAAAACCAGAAAAACGAATAGAAATTACAGACAAAATAAATGGAAGCCTACATAGAACAACGTGGAAGACGCTAAATCGCAATAAAGATATAGAGGGTGCATGTGAAATGTTCTGGGAAATCACTGTTAGGAGTTCAACTGAAGTGTGTGGCACTGCGTTTGTAGGAAGAATGATTGGGGATGCTGGGTGGAATGATGAAATCCGCGTAGCCATTAATGAAAAGAAACAAGAACAGAAAAGTAAAAATACTAGTTAAAGACAGAAAGGATAAATTAAAGTAGAAGAAAAAAAGAAAATAGAAAACACTTTCGAAGGAAATAAGAAATTATTTTATTCGCAAGTGCGCAAGAAAACGAAGAAAGGAAGTAGCAGTACAGAGTTAGTCGGAATTAGGAATAGCAAGGGTAGTATGTGACGCGGACGAAGTGAAAGACGGTCATAAGGACCATTACATGAAATTATTTGGAGGTGCAGATATAGAGCAGCACAACTGTGGCATATATAGAAGGCGATACGTCGAAAACCCCGGTTGAAAGATAGTGGGAAATTCCAGATGACTGGAAGAAGGCCTTCATCGTCCCATTATACAAAAGAAAGGGAGATAAAAGCAACTGCAATAATAACACAGGCATCATCTTGATAAGTATCGTGAACAAAATTTATCCAAAAATAATTATTAATAGGGTAATGAAAATAACAGAAGAAAATATCTGGGAAGTCCAATGAGAATTAATGCCAGGAAGATCATGTGCGAATCAGATATTTAGCTTGAGATAAATCATAGAAAAAAGTTTAAGGGTACGAAGTCAAAGGATCCATTGCACCCACTGTGCTGTACGGTAGCAAGACCTAAACTTACCAAGAAAAGGATAAGAGTAAAATTAACGCGACTGGCATGCAATACCTGCGCAATGTGTGCGGTAAAACGCTAATGGACAAAGTCAGTAGTGAGAGAATCCTCAAACAATGTGGTTTAGACTGTAGAGGAGACACTACAGAAAGCTAAAAAGGGATGCCAGGACAGAAAAGTGTGGCAACAAATAGTTTAAAAGAAATTCATGATAAATAGTGTCAGTTGAGTGAATTACGTCTGAAACGAAAGACCTTGGGTACTAATATACCCGAATGGAGAGCTTTACAAGATGACTTTGTGAAGCTCTTCACGTGAAGAGCTTGCTAGAGAGATTGATCAGCAATGCAGGTCGGAGCAGTGTTGCGGAACAAACGTGTTATTTAAATAAACGACACGGGCATTCAAGAATAATCTAAAAATCTATACCCCATCCCCCCTTATACCGCCTCGCACAATTCCCTTCCTCACTTTTCTCATATAAACTCCCTTATTCCGGGCTAGAACAGAATTAGTCACGCTTACCCCGGAAGGGATATGGCACAATGGCATAATAATAATAATTTTGAGATAATAATATTGAGAAAGCTTCATACTTGGGCTGGCAATGGCAGGGATATTAAAAGATGGAAAATTTTGAAATTATGTTTTAATAGTGCAGCTATTCATTACTCACGCGAAAAAACGGTTTCTATATAACATCAATTTTTCAAATCTTCAGAATGTGAATTTTCAACATTAGCTGTTATGAAGATTGGTTGAAGTTTCCATGATGGCGTTACATCGAATCGGTTTTTCTAGTTGAAGCAAAAAATGCAGTATGTGAGTAAATCAATTTGCGGTTAAAATTATATAACACGTCTTGATGGACAGATAGGCAAATAGAGAAATGAGTCGGGACAAGGATCTAGCAAAAAAGTTTTGGTTAATCTGTTCTATAATTATTTCGTTTTCATCTTTGCTATATCAACTTATTTAATTGGAAGCCGTGAATATAGATAGTAACAAAATCCAGGAGCCGGAAGCTCCTGAGTATACGTATATATGAGTATAATATATGTGGCTATACTGCGTTATTACCTTCGGTAATTGACGTTCCTCCTCTCAGCGAAATCGTTAGCCTAACAACCTGGAATTTCGGCTTTGCCAACGAGTGGTATATAGCGACAATTAACAGGGCAACAGGGCGCACCGTGACGATATTTCTGACAAGGCGTCAGATAGAAGAAGAGAAAACAACAATCAAGAGGAAAGGAGAATCGAGATAGAAAATACGGGAGAGAAAAGGAAGAGGTCGTGCTGAAGGAATAAAAGGAAGTAGAGTAGCAAGAGACTGAAAAGGATGCAAGACCTGACAGGCTTGTACATCGAACCAGATGGACAAGTGCATAACGAGGAATTGAGCCGCTTCTGGACCCTTAGCAAAAACACCGCAAAGCGCTCTGCGCGGCTTGATTGCTTAATCAGACGTAGTAAATCTTGTGACACAGGCATTTACGCGCGATATGTGAACGCTGCCCCGCGGATGAGATTTAACTATTGTTTCGAATTGTTGTAAATTTACCTCGCCACTGAATTTTCGCTAAAGCACCATCTTTTTCTTCAAAAACTCACATTACAATCTTATTTATCGAGTGCCGGGATGTCCATAAGATGATTTATGCTGACTTATGATGCCTGGAGCCACTAAATATACAATTATTGATCCAGTGCATGATACTGCGCTATTTATACTGACTTTCCAATCATCACCTCCTATGAAATCAGCACAGATTCTTCTTCCTCTCTATGAACATTGAACACCTGATGATTGATTACCTTCTAAGTTCCGCTGACTGATAAGTCGGTATATTCCATTGCTCATATTATTATAACAAGCTCAAATTAACTTCAATTTTATCCCAAAGAGCTATGCAAATTATTGACCACGTTATCATCATATAGTAGTAGTATACCATTAAGCCATTCCCCTTTCAGGGTAGGCGTGACACTACCCAATTCGGGTAGTGTTTCTAGGTGGATAGTTTTTTTTGTAGTTATAAATAACTACAAGTTTGGGCTCACCACACCCATAATATGCCAACAGCACACAGTATTCTCGAATGGTCACCCATCCAAGTACTAACCGCGCCCAACGCTGCTTAACTTCAGTGATCTGACGAGAACTGGTTTTTTCAGCGTGGCATGGCCGTTGGCCATAGAATTGCCTTAATTCATAACTTTTTCTTTCTCTTTAGTTTCAGAAGTCACGTTTCCTCTGTACTAATTTAATATTATAATAAAAAAGTACGACTTTCTCAAGAAAAAGAACCAGTTCTTCTAGAGGAAGCATAATTACGCTTGTAACAAGAATCAGCTTTAGATGTAACATGAGTTTCGTTTGTGGTCTCATTAAGGGGACACCCGGTATATTAAGGGATAAACGTAGCCGGTGGTGTAATGCAACACTGTCCAGTCCTGATCCTGATCCCCGAACGAGATGGTATCTGAGTGATCCTACACGCCAAATGCGGTACTACTTGTGGCGTAAATCCACAACTTTTAATGTATTACCCAGGCATATACTTATACGTCCATCTATGTAGGTATTATACTATATCGAAAGATCTTGATTACATAAGACAGCAAATTGTTGACGAAATTAAATACACAGTATATCAGAAAAGAAGTTTTCACTTACTTAGAGTTTAAACATACTATTCGGAGTCGGCTATAAAAAATAGCTCAAGACAGGTCTGACGCAGTACTAATTAGAACAATAGTTATCGTATAACATATATGTTTAATATAATTAAAATAAGGTAATAAATCTATACAAAATGAATATAAGTTATGTATCATTAATAAAGAGAGTACATAAAACATTGATTTATATTTGATTGTTTAAAACCATTTACCTATAAAGCTATGCAATTTTGCGAATGAAAGGAAATTTGAATTGCATGGATGAAACGGGATTAATGCTGTATATTTGAGACCAATTCAAAATCAAACTCTTGTCAGACAGCGACGCTCGAGGGCATGAAATGTTACCCCTATCAGAGCGCAATGATATCCCCGGGTCGGTCACTGGTGCATGAAACATTTAAGCATCGACAATGTAAGCCAATCAAGGGATGGTAAGGGGTGTATTATAGAGCGGAGCTTGGTAATCGGTCGGAATTGCGTTCAAGTTAAATTTTTACTCTCATACCCCGGGGATAGTGTATCTTATTCGCCTTTTGATGCTGAGCTACGTTTTGGTCGCATCTATAAGAGACCGACCCTTCATTCATGGACTTCCTATACACATCAACGCGATCTCTAGAAGTTAAGATTATACACGGAGAATATTTATTCGTTAAATTGTACATAACTTAGTTCGGCAAACCAAGTACATTACGGCATTTTGTTACAATTCCACTTTTAGTCATGTAAAATGAAATAGGGTAATATTTGACTTGAAATATAAATTATTAATGAAAATTCATTGTAACTTAATTTACGATTGAATAGGAAATATAATAAAACTAGTGAATCAACATTACCTGACTGTTCGGAAAAACGAGGCGTCGATGATCTTACAGTTAACTATTGAATACAGATCCAAGAAAAAAAACAAAGCCAACCTCTCTAAATATATAAGTTCTATATACCAGTCATGTACTTACACACATACAAACTTACGAATATCAATCAATTTATAAATATAACATTGGTACACAATTTAACTTATAATTACTCTAAATTACAAAAAATACATATATTTCAATCGCACGGATTTAATGCTATGAAGAATTGGAACCGCTGCGGCCATGATGTGGCTTGACTTTCAATGACTACACAATACACATGCGTGAACAATAAATTTCAACATATTAATATGAATGATGGAATTTCAGCTTTTTGATTAACGTTCTCTAGACACGCAGAAAAAAACTAGGAGTAAATTTGGTTGTAGGTAATTTTGTATTTTCACCTGCTGGTATAGGTAGAAGATAAATATTATCCTTAGTATGATGTAAGTAAACTGTGTACTATTACCTGCTTGCTCGGCTAAACAGTAAATATTACCGCGAGTTGGGAGTAACTGCCATTGTACGCAGGCACAAGTAGTGATGGGCGCTGCTCGGTATTTCACAGTCATGACCAATCCTGACCGGTCATGACGGTAAATGTTGGTAAAACGCGGTCAGACCCAAATATTTCCACGAGAAAAGGTTTTTTTATAGAGAAAAGTGGTTTAGTTGTTAGGTCATACCCTATACTAAACTTGCACAAAAAGTTTTTCGGTTCTAAATGTTCCAGTTATTCTCAAAGTAATAAAAATTCCAAAAAGCTGAGCATAGCAGACGACACTTTTGACAGTTTCGCGCGAGTTTCGAGGAGAATTTGAAAATGACACTTTACAAATTTACAAATTACATTGAAAATTTCTTGCATTTACTAAGTAATATTTTTAAAATAATATTTATTAGTATGCTAAGTTATTTTGAATATCATTTCAATGAATATGTCACTCAAACATTAAGTTAAGTACTGTGTATCTTATAGGTTATATTCCCTAAATGAAAATACTGTTTTTTTGTCTTTAAATAAAATAACATTGATATCTAATTATTATGAATTTAGATTTATGAGTAATTTGTGTAAATAATTGATTATTTATTATTATTTATATGTGACGAAATTCAATAAGGCAATTATTGTAATTAAAAATGCGAACAATGACAATACGAATAATAACAAATAATACATTATTTACAAAAATTACTCATAAATCTAAATTAATAATAATTAGATATCAATTTTATGTTATTTAAAGACAAAAAAAAACAGTATTTTCATTTAGGGAATATAACCTATACGATACACAGTACTTAAGTTAATATTTAAGTGTCATATTCATTGAAATGTTATTCAAAATAACTTAGCACACTACTAAATATTATTTTAAAAATATTACTTAATAAATTGCAACAGATTTTCAATTTAATTTGTCAATTTGTAAAGTGTCATTTTCAAATTCCCCTCGAAACTCGCGTGAAACTATCAAAAGTATCGTCTACTATGCTCAGCTTTTTGACATTTTTATTATTTTGAGAATAACTGGAACATTTAGAACCGAAAAACTTTTTGTACAAGTTTAGCATAGGGTATGTCCTAACAACTAAACCACTTTTTTCTATAAAAAAATCTTTCCTGTTGGAGATATTTGAGTCTGACCACGTTTTACCAACTTTTACCGTCATGACCGGACATTACCGGTCAGGTCTGGTATTACCACAGTCAGGCCGAGCAGTGCCCATCACTAAGCACAAGGCATTATCTATCACACACACACATCAACACTGCGTTATCAAGGACTGATATAATGCCACTAGCAGACGTCGCGTCGCCGAAAACTATATAACCGTCACTAGTATCTGTCCAAAAAGTGTAGGCACCGCGATTTTTGTACAAATTTTCGTGAAAATTTCAGCAGAAAAAAATTCTAAAAATATAAGACAACATGAATGTTGCAGGTGAAGGTTCTGCCAATACTGATACAGAGTTTCAAATGTGGTGAAATTTAGAAACAAAATAATCATTTGCTAATAAGTTATTAACAAAAGAGTAGGGAGGTGTCACCTCCGAAACTAAGGAACGTACATAGATGATTTTTCAAGTAAATTACACATTTTCGGCTTCTGACAATGTTCTACGTATTGTCAATGAGCAAAAAGTTGCACTTGAATGTTTAAAAAATTAGTCTTGGAAGAATACAAAAGGCTTTATGATAATCGAGGCAACCACACTCTCAGCATGGGACCTTACTGGCGCTACTGTTGCACGTGCAACACGACCTTTTCTTACACTCACACAGTCCCTAAGCTCTGATGCAAAAAAAAGGGATACGGTTTCCCCGATTATTATAAAGCCTTTTGTATTTTTCAAAGAAGAAAATAATTTTTTAAACATTCAAGTGCAACTTTTTGCTCATTGACAATACGTACAACATTGTCAGAAGTCAAAAATGTGTAACATGCTTCAAGAATCAGCTCTGTACGTTCCTTAATTTCGGAGATGATATCTCCCTACTCTTTTGGTAATTACGTATTAACAAATGATTATTTTTGGCTCTAAATTTCACCAATGTGCACATAAAGGATCAACGAAACCCATATGTTTTTTCCAGAATTTCCATAATTTATTTTCAGTGACCTACAGCCATTCAAAGTTGAGTATTCTGAAGTGATCATTTGATTATTGTGCTTTTTCACCCTTCACTAGCCAGGAAATAAACGCTAATCATCTGAAAAATTTTAAACTCTGTATCGGTATTGGAAAAACCTTCACCTGCAAAATGCATGTTGTCTCATATTTTTAGCATTTTTTTCTGCTGAGATTTTCACGAAAATCTGTACAAAAATGGCGGTGCCTAAAGTTTTTGGACAGATAGTAGCGCCCCCAGCGGCCCCAAGTGTTAGTCGCGGTTCGCAAATCATCTGTATTTGAAAAGTTTGTTGTAAATTTGCTCGTCCGTGCAAACCATTATACACTTTTAATCGAACCGCGAAAGAAATCACATGGTTGCTTTATCTTTAGTGAAGCTTTTTCGGATGTAAACATGTGACGTGTTGCTGGTTGCAAGCAGACGATGTCAAGTTACCCAGGCCTTTGAGGTAAACATTGACAATTACCCTCAAAATTTTTGTTGCACGTAATCTATACCCGGAAATCCGGGTAAAAAAAAGGGTGCGAGATAGTCTCCCATGACGTAAGACCTTCTAGACTAGACGAACTAGTGAACTAGACGAGAGCAGTGTGTTGGAGGCTTTTTAATTGTAAAAACACATTGGGAAAGATGGGATAAGCCTGGAAAATTTAATTTAAAAAAACACAAAACTGAAATTTGAACAAATTGACTGTACTTGCATTTATGGCTTTCCAGACTTATCAAATTTTTTCCAATGTATTTTCACCTGTAGAAAAGCTTCAAACAATTGGAAAAAGTCTTTGTCATTTCTGTAGATTTTCAAATTTTTTGTTGGAAGCCGATTATCGCCTAAAGAACGTTGATAAAAAAGCTGAAAGAGATTGTAGAGACGTTTAAGACCTCCAAACGCACAAAAAAAATTAGCATACACGAAAATATAAAAACTACGGAAATAGGCATTTTTTAAAGCGCATTTTGATAACCAATTTTGGTTTTCATAATTTCCTTTTTTTGACTCACCCTAATAAATATACGTATACCTTATTTCCTATCAAACTTTTTCATAAGGGGCAACTGCTGAGGTTGGGAATTTTATTTGATTTGTTTTATTGGTTTGCATAGTCAATAAAACAAACTAAGTAATTGGTCAAACTATGTTATCTAGTTTGTTGAAAAATCAATATAGGTAAATGAGCTTTTAGTATTTTAAAAGAAGAAAATGTACACATAACGTGTGGCATATATCATAAGTTTTTATTTTGTAATTTAAATTGCAGAAATCATTCCTTAAAATATGTTTCTATCTTTAAACTCAATTTTAAAAGAGTTCCGTATACTTCAATTTCTAAAGAACGATACTTGTATTTTCTGTAAATGAGCACAAAGCTTCGACTTAAGATTCAATTTTATACCTGGATAAAATATAAGCTTTTGATAATAGTCTTTACTTTGATTAAACGAATGAAACAACGACATCTCATATTCAGATGGCATACATTTTTCATTCTTTTAGACTCTTCTATAGTAACCGAAATTTTCCTTCGTGAATGTTTACGAGCGAAACTGGGGGTGGTTTTTTAATTCTATTTAACTAATTTTCTATGTTTTGATTAATTCGGCTAAAAATTACATTTTATAGAAGAAGTTGGTGATAAATAAACGAGCTGTGGAGATATAATGTTCGGAATGTCCGAAACTTCAGTTTTATTGCGAACGTTATTCTGAGTAATTTTATTCTTTTCGTCATTTTCGCAATCAAAATTAAGTTTCACGCACAGTTGGTACAGCTAAATTTCAATTGTTTCTATACCCAACTTATAGCATCTTCCACTGGCCTGCACTAGTTCTTTACACGATGTGAGAATTTATAACAAAAATTTTTTCAATCTTAAAATAAAAAAATAAAAAAATACCCAAAAACAAATTGAACAAAAAATGATGAAAAAAGTTACATTGCGCCGTTTTCTATACACTTTTTCAGTGAGGTGACCAGTATAACCAGTGGAATATGGTGTTATCTTTAGCCGAATTCATTCAAATATATAGAGATAATTAGTCCAAACAAAATTCCCCTGGATTTGCGTTCTGAGCCTTGCTATTTTGAGGCCACGTGAAGGCAACCTTGAAAATTCTTTACATTTTTTCACGCTCTGGCTTCGGCGGCTGGATCTTCCAAGTTTTTGTTTGCATATTAGTAAAATAAGGCAGCAGATTCAAATGTATTATGGAAGAGAACGTAACGAAAATTATTAGGGGCGTTTTTAAATACTAAAATCTAAAATTAAAAATTAGAATCGTTTTTCAAAAAATCAACGGCCATGCCACGCTGAAAAAACCAGTTCTCGTCAGATCACTGAAGTTAAGCAGCGTTGGGCGCGGTTAGTACTTAGATGGGTGACCATTCGAGAATACTGCGTGCTGTTGGCATACCGTGGCCACGGTATGCCAACAGCACCACACCCACGCGTGGGTGTGGTGAGCCCACACTTGTAGTAGTTATTTACTACAAGAAACTATCCACCTAGAAACACTACCCGAATCGGGTAGTGTCACGCCTACCCTGAAAGGGAAATGGCTTAATGGTATAGAATAGAAGGAAGACAACGTTTTAACACGTAACTATATATTCACATGCTCCATGTACAATGTGTATATCTCAAATGCACATGAACAGTGAACACTAATGCATTCATAATTTTCATATGGATGCATATGGTGAAATTGAATAAAAGTTCCTATTACGGAAATCGACATTTTACTCGACATTGGTAAATGAAGATCGATTTTTTACGTGTGATTATTAATTAGGGTCAATTGCTGGGAAAATGTTATACACGGTTAATTGGATGTATCGTTTTAGTGAATTAGAAACATTAATTAAATATAATTCGCACATTTATTTATAGATGACATTTGGGTAATCTAAAATTCATATGAATGCATTTTTATTATCGATAATGTATAACAAAATATATTATGCTCCCGAAGGCTTATACAAAAATAAGTAGCGATAGTACAGATAGTGATATATAATCGATAATGTCTAAGGGATTATGCAAGAAATTTCTATGTGCTGCAAGAGTTGGTAACAAGAGCCTTTGGACGCCGATTCAGTCAAGGAGGATTAATGTAAGCGTCAAGAACTTATACGCAGCATTGCATTGCCATCACCTTCTGCAAAGACACTATAACAGTGAGTTCACTCATTCACTCGTCGAAAAGCGTATATGATCGATATATTATGAAAGAGATAACATTCACATATCGAACGTCGAAACTTAAAAAATTACTTGTGGACGCTCAAATGAATCGAATTTTCTATGACGGTAACAATTTTCAACAAAGGCACTTGAAAAAACAGCAAACAGAAATTCACCCATGCGACAACAATCGCATCCAAGTTTTTTCTGCGTGATATTTTGACAATTTTATTTAGTGGTTAGATATCCTTCGGTATAGAGTGGACTTATCATAAGTGTCTCTTTGAAGATCTTCCGGGCTATAATACCACATTCTTTGTTGAAAATGGTCCCTATAGTGTCACTATAATTTGTGTAACAAGGTATGCCTGTGCGAAAAATTTTTTTGGCAGTCTTGAATCATGCTAAAGACAGTATGGATTTATCAAGCTCATCTATTCACGGAGTACTAGCCTGGCGCTATCTTGGCGCTATCTAATTTGGTTACGTGTTTTACTTAAAGGTTTCTTCTTTCGAGTCCCAGTCTTGGCGCTATCTAGCAGTTCGTAACAAATTTAAATATATGAAGACTTTCCAAATTTTAAATATTTTCTAGACAGAATCACGGTTTTAACTTATACAAAAATTACAGAAGTAAATTCAGAAAAAAAAAGTTTTAAAATAAAAGATTTAAGGAATTAAATAATATGATTGCATAAATGCTAAAATAATCATTGCAAACCTAATATACAAACTGTATTCTTAACAACGATTTCTATTTAACAAATGTTTAAAAAACGTTTGCTTTTAATTGAATTGAACAGTAAAGTAATTATATATTGATATTAAGTATACTATGTATAATGTATCGATGTATCATATTTATAATATTCTAGAAAATCAAATTTTCACATAAACGAATTATTCATTTGACTATATTTATTTATTAAATGATTAAATAATGATTGAGCCTAACATATTAATTATTGAAAGTAATATCAAATTATTTCATAACCTACTCGCAAGTATAATCATAAAAACTTTATTATTTGCTATGATTTTTTCACACATTAGATTAAGTACTTTTAATGTTTAAAATGGTTCATGTTTTATTTGAATAAAAAATATTACATTAGAATGAACTGAAATTCATATCCGAGAAAGAAGAAAACATTTCAACTGTAAGATAGTCACAGCAACATATATTATTGAGTTACATTAAAAGTTCAACACTCGGCGTATGGTCAAGATTTGCGGAAACTCATTTTTTCATTGATACAAACTTTTTTGTATCTTTAATTAACTGCAATATATATAACAGTTTGTCATAAGGACAACCGCAGGATTTCGCTGGGACCCGGTGCTACTCTGAAAAATTTCACCCGCTCCCAGCGAATAATAATTATATGAAATAAAAATTATAATAATATATATATATATATCAAAAATATAAAATTATATATATATATATATATATATATATATATATATATATATACATATATATTAGAGATCCGAGCGTTAAATCCCAGTCTAGTCATTGAACAGTGAGTCTGTGGCGCGCCAGTGTCGACTCAAGGCGGACTAGAGTGACTGGATAGAAACAGTACAGCACCACGATTTTTTTCCCCGGGGGGGGGGGGGAGTTGTTATCAAAGTTAGTTTCTTTCTTTCTTTATAAAAGTGTAATTTTCAGGTTTATAAGCATTTTATTTAACGTTAGTTTAAACATTGTGACAATACAGTATACACACTAAATCCTAAGGTGTACATACTACAATGTAGTGTACTACATTGAGAATTGAAACATACGGTGCAATATTTTGTGTTAATGTCGATGGGAGAAATCGCAAATAGAGCACAGCTGGGCACTGCTTCGGAAATGGAAACACATGACAACTGTCACAACGATATCACAACAGCGATCAGTAGGAAACATGAAATTAAATTTAGTATACCAGCGCACAGTAAATTTAGTATATTTATACTGAATTTAGTACAAGCGTCTACTAAATTTCATGTACGTGTATACTGAATTCAGTATGAATATACTAAATTTACTGTATACTAAATTTATTTTAATGTTGTGCATTCTTGCTTCTATTACATGTGTACTAAATCTAGTACAGATTTTTCTAACAGTGTACAAAATTCGAGGATAGTTTTAATTTTGTATCGCTTTTAATTTATATTATTGATTCCGACGCCTCCATTCAATATGAGTCTAATCTGCCGATAGAGCCATGTAAGAGAATATGCGTTGTGTATAAGCATAGGAAATAGTCTCATACACGGCGCTGTGAGCACATACAGAATTATATTAAATGGAGGCGTCGATTTACAGTCTGGCTGTGTCTACATAATTATGTATGCAATAGTTTTCAATTATAAACGATAAATTACCAGAAAGTTATTGAAATATTTCACGAAAGTAGCAATGTCTTTTTTGCTAATTAATTCTTTATATTAGTTTAACAGTAGAAATTGCTTGCAACTTAATTCATTATCGCCATATTGTTTGCGATTTGACGTCGCAGGAAATTCCTGATTTTTTGCGCTGTCGTTCTTGTAAGGAACATCACCGTGAAATTCCTCCTGTCAACATCTGCGCTGTTACTCTTACGGAAAATTAATTGATTGCATTTTGCAGGTACAGATAAAAAAATCTATTACTATAATGATTATACCATAACAACCCTCATATTTAAATATCAATTGTACATTCAATTATTACCATTTTTAAAGGTCCAAATGAACGGCGGTTAATCCGCATTTGTATAATAGCCACAAGGATGCATCACTTGATACAAATAGAAGAATAATAAACATATATATTCCTAAATTTATGCAAGAAATGCTCAGGACAGATTTTAAAATTACGCGTGATTTAGAAATTGCTGATCAGCCCCTTGAGAGAATACCCCACATGCAGAACTATTATTGAATAAGGATGAGCATTGTACATTTCACGTGTATGTAGGCATGAACACAAAACGCTGGCGAGCAATGGTTGGGGATGAGTGCACGTTGGTTGAGCGGGTTGAGCATCAAGCAGGTCGTTAATTGTAAGGCTTTAGTAACCAGGCAGAGGTGAGGCCCGCATCTGGTCCTCGAGGGCCCTAGTTCCGTTGACGGTGTGAAGAACGTTATATGACGCACACTCAATGATAATCGCAAATTGGATTATAATTCGCAATATATAAGTCACGCTCGTCACCTCGAGTGCGAAATGACCAACGAGAGATTGCTAACGGTCTCGCGCATAGGTGCGTATGTGCACGAAGTAATGTCTTATGCGTTCTTCCCCTTCGAGCAGTGACAAACAACCGGCACCATCCCAAACCCTTCGTCAATTATTTAGTAATTGAATGCGAAGAAGCCAAGAGTCATCGTTTAAATTATCATTCCAGCGCGCTGCACCGTCGGGTATATTTGTTGTTTATCGTCAGAGGGACGAAAGTATGAGATGAGATCGTTCCTTCCACTGCACTGTGATTCTTATATCAAGCTTTCATCTATCTTTTGTTTGTCAAGTTTCTGGTACGGTGCGTTATCAATATTTTTCCACGATTCTATATGACTAGTCATATGACGTGCAATAATGGGAACGCAGCAAACGTAAAGTTGAATTTCGAGAATCTGTTACGCAGATTATATCGTACAGCAATTTTAAGATAGAAGCATTCAAAAATGAATATTCCAAAATGACATAAAATATTGTTGAACTATTAAGTCCCTAAGGAATTCAATTTCAACTCAGAAACTTAAAATTCTTTATTTTTAAATTATTGCATATTTTTTATTTGGATTGAAGCATTTCGAATACTTTCATTTTGAACTTTAGGGTTTTAATCTTAAACTTGTTAAATTTTTACTGGTACAGCCAAGTGCTGTATAACCAGCATTAAAAAAATTACTAAATAGTTGAAAATAATATTAATTTAAAAAATCACGTTTATGCTTTGAACAGTATAAATAGAGTATATGTACCGTCAAATAATTATTCGGGTAATTAATTTCTCGAACCGTGCTCTCTTAATTTAAAATAGTGAAATTTCAATATTTGATAGTAAAATTACACTAATTGAATTAGCGAGAAGTCGGTCACTACGAATTAATGAAAAACTACTAATTCAATTAGTGAAAATATTCTACTAAATAAATTCATGAAATTTTTCTAAGCAAATAGTCGTTTTCAGAGGTAAAGTATCCACTATTCAATAGTGGAAAATCACTAAATAAATAGTCAAAATCACTAATTACACAGAGAAAAAAAAATATTTTTTAGAAATAAATAAGAGGGAATTTAATAACTAGAGATGGATTCACGCATTTATAAGCTCTTTTATTAAATTAAAAAAGTTTGACAGTTTTATTAAATTAAAAAAGTTTGACAGTTTTATTATATTAAATAAAGCTTTCCATTCATTTCTATAAAAATGAATGGAAAGATTTATTTAAACTGAATTCCATAACATCGAAACGAAGACGACGCTCAGCTGAGCGTCGTGTTCTGAACCTAGGTTTTCTAGCAAACGTTCTCGTCTCGATATACATATCGCCCCATAATTAGGACACTAATCACTGAGAAACTATAGCAAACTATAAGAAACTGGGAAAATATAATTAACCTCTTTTGTTATTTTTATTCACGCAGTAACGAGATCTAACAAATGATGCACTTTGATAATGGATGCAAACTGCGTGAGCGCGCGTCTCTGCTTAACCGCGATCACGTGACCACGGCTTCTATCCCAACTTCACTAATTAAATAGTGAATCAAATCACTAAATAATAGTCAAATAAAATCCACTAATTGGAAATAGTGAAACTATCACTATTTTCATAGTAGAAGACCACTAATGCAACAGTGAGAAGCCAAAAAATCATTATTTCAGCAGTGAATCATTCAATCACTAGTTCAATTAGTGAAATTTTTACTATTTCAAATTTAGAGAGTGACTCCGATATTTCTGACAAGTTAATCACGGCCTTAGATTATCCCCGGGGGTTAAGGTGAAGCATCTTCGAGGTAGATGAATCTTCAAAAACTGCACATATTTATGTAAATGCAATTAAGCGGCACACATTCAATATCTTTGCTACAGAAAACTAGAATACTATTGCTGAGCCAGCGGCCATGTTTGTTTGATGACTTGCTGAAACAATCAGCATTAGCATCGTGATCATGTAAAGTTTTACAACCGATGATGATTATAACGCCAGCCAGACATTCCTGTCAGTCGCATTTTCTTTTTTGTTATATACATTCAATTTATTGATGTATTCGAACTAGTATTGCAATGAGATTGCAATAAAATATGCAAACTACTTGAATTATATTTAGCGAATCTAAGGATTTTATTACATTTATAAGCACTCAAAGCGATAAAAATTTGGACTCCATGGAAAAGTAATTCAATTCCATTTATGAAATCAAACATCTGTTTCGCAGGTTTCACATATGAAAAGTAAATTCAGCCGATTTTACAGTGCGAGTGAAGTCAAAATGCTTTTAACAATAAGTCATGTTACACTAGTATTTTTTTAGGATGCTCGCGATTCGCTCACATGTGTCACAGTCCCCATCGGTACTTAATGCCTTTAAAGCGATCCACTTAAGCTCACATACGAATAGATAGATTTTAGGTTATGTTTGTATTCCTTTAGGCGCACCCCCGACCCGAACATAGGGAGATTAACCAAAGAGTAATCCTGTAGGCAAAGCGTTACATTTTAGTAACTACAGTGTTTTTCCAACGGGAATGATAACGCACCCGTCACTTGTTTCTTGTTTGCTTACTCGTTTGATCTTTAGGCGTGCTTCATTTGACTCTTATTTGCACCCCGTCGTCGAGTGCAAACACCCGTTCTCATGGCTCGCATGTTCTGCATTTCGTCGTACTTCATGTCCTTCTGTTTCCTTCCTTATACACTTTCCTTATTCCTTCGATTAAACGAGTCTGTCAACAACAGTCAGAAATTGTCACATTTTATCCGACAAAAAATATTATTTCTGTACATCAACCAATTCAATTACGCGAGCAACTCCGAACTGAAACAAGGATTCTTATCCGACTGAATTAAAACTTATGTACGGTCATACCGATTGAGAAGGATTGAAAGTCGCTCGGGATGAGTCTCGGATTCAATTGAATTGGGCATCGAAATAAGAAGGATTGAAAGTTTGTTTTGGATTGGTGGATACAGGATTAAATAATTTGTCAAGATTAGAATGATTCAGAATAGTTTAGATTGGATCGGAATGAATTCCTAATTGAAACTATGATCAGGGATTATTGGAAAATGATAAATTAACATAAGAATTCCCCCCCCCCCCCCTACACTCTCTCCAGCAATTTTTAATTTACAGAATTTCTAATGACATGTTTCTTATTGTATTAAATTTTCCATGTGTTTCTTGTAGTCTCTTTCAGTAGTAGACAGAAGCTCATTCCTTTTCCATGTGACGAGAATTAAATGGCTAATACTAGAGATACAATTAATTTTCTGTTGAACTCGCCTCAGCATTTGGACACGTGGACGTGAAAAATTTGTGCGCCCAGTAATGAGGTGTGTTCACAAAGCGCCGCAGCGTGTTGGACAGCCACTGTCATTTGTTCTCGGATCCATGGTCATTTGTCTGGGCCCGTCGGTGTCTCTTTTGTTACTCCGTCAAAACAGCATTGTAGCGCGCTAACGACGTTCATCTTTCGCGCCGCCCTTGTCACCGATAAAGATGCCTTGCTTTTCTTTCTACTCTCCCCGCTTATCCTTAGAACCTTGCGTATTCATTTGTTCAAGTTGATTACTTTCACTAGAATTTCACGCAAGATTGGTGGAAATCTCTTTCGTTTCTTAGAGTAAGATTGATTTAATGAAATACTGGTTGCGTGAAATGAATTCTGCTTTCTCATTTTTTCCTTGTAAGTTATCTTCCCTAGTGACCTAAATTTAGCTGTTTTCAATATACGCTCCTTTCATCAGGAAATTAAGTGATGAACAATTTTTAATCGCGAATTTGTCTTCCGCGCGCAACAAAAAAACTGTTACCCGATGTAAGGTCCAGTGGCGCCACTCACCAGGACGCCATAGAAATCATTAGCATCGTGAAAGAATTGACTGCCAGGGGATATGACAGCACGGTCAAGGGGGTCCAAGCTTCAACACACGCACCAAGAACTAAGGCAAAAAGGCAAGATATAATCCCTGATTAGATACCTCTGCATAAACGAAAATAAAAATAGTCGCTTAATTGCAGAACGCATTAATCGAAAGTTTTTCATCACAGATAGTAAGTACTTCTTGTCCTTCCTGAAAACAATATGCAGCAATATGACATCTACTATTTGACATTTCCAAAATTTATATATGAAAAACCCAAGCAACTTTGGGAACTTGACTAAGAAATTCAGATTCGCAAATGAGCAATTCTTGCTGAACGAGGAAAACGAATACAAATTACTTTATCCCCAATGATATCACCTGCTTAATACATTTTAGATCTCGGTCGAGAGACATAAATTAAGCTCACAAAGTCGTAGTCGTGGAATACGAACGACGTACCGACGTAATAATGTATGTATTGCGTAAATATTATTTTTATTAATTGAAGATAGCAGAAAAAATATGAGAGAATGAGAGAGCACAGCTTGTCTGCTACTTCAGGAAAGAATCTTCCTCGCTGAAAATAAATTAACAAACTACATGATTATTGCATGTACCTGATATAATGATTGGAAAATATCGCCCGCTTTACTTACGGGTGACCGAACGAATCACGCGTTCTACGGTGCAAGGACTCGGCATACTTTGTAACTCCATATACCGTAGCTAATTCACACGCGAGACTGAGGTATCGCGTTGTACAGCGCGTTAATCTAGAAACGCTGAGACGCATTATACTTTCTAATTTATTCGGTGCTACGCGTTAGAAGAATTGGAAGAAAAACTCGTTATCCTGTTGTCCGTCCGATTTTTGAGAGAGTGATCAAAAAATATTGTGAAAAGTACCATCCCAAATCAGGAAAACGTTAATTGCTCAGCAGAGACTTTTCATAATTGTTTGGGTTTGGTATAAGTTAGGGACAAAGTGGCAAACGGTTAAGAAGTATCTTGTATCTATCGCAATGAAAATGTATCACTACTTTTATCCTTAACACTTCCACAGTATTGAAGTGTTAAGTCGTGACTACAAGTTATTTTCGCCTGGTTTGATACTTCTTGCCTCTTGCCTTCTAGCTGCACTCGAGAGGAGCAAAAGAGCATGGAGCGGAGATGCCGAAAGATAATAGGAAAGAATACAAAACATATTGGAGTGCTACTGTCGAATCGAGTGTCATTTGTCTTCAGTACCAAGGTCGAATCGATATAATATTTTTATTTCGAGAAACGCACTAGCAGTCTAATCGAAACATTGATCATAATGAGGAAATACTGAAAACAGAGACGGCTGCATTATTTATAAAGGTTCTTGAAAAGGATTTACAAAATACCATAACCTTAGAGACCTATTTAATAGGATTTCGACCTCCTTCAGATAGTGAGAGATCATTTTAAATTATTTTTCAAATACGCACTACTTCTGTCAACTACTCCTTGCACTCTTTTTTCTCTGCGCTCCCTGCCCACTCCCCCATCTCTCTCTCTCCGTGTCTCCTGCAAGCATACACCCGCTCCGGGCTGCTCTCGAAATCTATTTTCACCGTCCGACAGATGTAACTTCGCGTTTATAGCAGCGACGCGTGCATCGATCGTCAGATGTCTCCTCTTCGACCCTCTCCAATCTTCAGTCAATTGTTTCCAGCTAAACTGTTTGCCTTTCAGTCGGCACCCTTTTGCTGCGCGGGACGTCTATTTGCTCCGTTAAACGTTGCACGGCTCGAACAGAATTTGGAACGTTGAACTAAAAATAGCAGGCGACGAAATCAAGGAAAAAGCGTTTAGGGACTAAATACAAGTAAAATCTGATACCGAATAGTATATGGTTTTATTTGTAAGTTTGACTCGAATATCCGTCTGCTCATTGAAATAAAGTTGATGAAAAGATCGTTACCAGTTTCTGCACGGTCTTCTTGACGTCTTAGTCTAGGCAAGAGACTCACATGAAATTAAGACGGTCTCGCGATAGGTTTTCAATTTGAAAACAATTAATCACACCGGTGCCTTATGCAGTAACGGCTTAATTATAAAACAATCACGCGTGCCGGGATGAGTAAAAGGCGATCAAAGCGTATGCGAGCTGAGCTGGGACGCCTTGAGTATGTGCTAAATCATTCTCGAATCATTTGTTGTCGGTACGAGCCAGCACGTCCTGGTGTAAGTATCTACCAACCGGTCGCTAGCAAGAGCTAGAAGGCGATATTCTCGATACCTGTACACTACCTTTATGGCTGGTTTACCTACTTCCATCTGCTTCAAAACTTCCTAGAGAGATTTCTTCTTTGAGAAGAAGAAGATCCACTCACTGAAATATATCATAGAGAACTAATCTACTGATCAATTGACTTATTATTTTGACATGCAGCTATAAGTTTGCTATTCTTTTCTAAAAAGTGATATCGTATGATCTACGGGTATACCCATCATTTCGTTTTGTCTCTATTTCTTACGTTTAGTCCGATTATCTTTCCTTTCGGGGAAGAGAGTCGAAGAGACTGAGCGAAGTTCCTCCGGTGTCTTCATTCATGCTCGAAGAGATTCCTTCTGTTTACGAGTTCTTGAAGACCTCGGGCCCCCGGCCGCTAACCGTCTCGTGGTCAGATTGTCAGCAGCTTAATTAACCGTGAAACAAGCGAGGGGTTACCGGACAGCATAGACGAGACCGCATGGCAGGACATTCGATACACCCCCATGATTTAGGGAACCTTTATACGTGAGGTAGTCTTTGGAAAACACCGTTGGCACCAGGTACCTGGCTCAACAGTAACCGGATACCGCGATCTGGACCGTTGGAACACTATATCACAGGTGGCAGTGGCTTGGTCCTCATTCGACTGTCAGAAAATACTATATTCTCGGTTACTATCCGCTAACCTCTTTGTAAGATCCACGTGGCAGGGCTCTATTTCGTGTCCTTGAAATCCGAAAAATCAAGAAAGAAATCTTCTCCAATGTTTAAATCGTTGAAAGATCTATCCATATTATCAACAACACCGGTTTTTTACTCTGACATTAAATAAAAAATGTAGGTGACTCTCAACACAGAAAAAACTGGGGGTGCGAAGTGTTGCAGACAATCTTTCAAGCAAGGTAATAAATAGGCAGCTGAACTCCAGTCGCAGTTACCCCGATGGCGGTTATCCAACTTCGTACATTACCTGAAACATTTCTTACTCCCAGTTTTTTCTGTGGACCCACTATCTGAGAAAAACAGTGTACAAACTTTTGCAGAGAAAAAGCTTATAATTGGAATATTAGAGTCAATATATTTATAGCCTTAGATGCTTAGATTCGAAGTGGCACGAAGTACTACTATTCCAACTTCAGGTCCCGACACCAGACGCCGCCTTTTGGGCCGAGCGGTTCCTCGCCATATTTCATTTCTACGCCGTGAACAAAGCCGTGCGAAGATATCGGTTACCTCATGAGCCTGCTCGTATACCTTGAGTACTCTTTTCAATGCCTTTCTCACTCTCCCCTTTTCGCGACTGGTTCTCGTTCATTAGTGTTTTTTCTTTAGTCTCGCCCTTTTCTTTTCAGTCATTCTTTGCCTAATACCGCGGGTTCTTTCAGCGAAAATATAATGTGCTCTTTTAACATCCTAATGAGAGGTAATTACCCCGTCTCTCTGTTAACGATAGGTGACGGTCGATGCTCACTAGGATCTATACGTCCTAAATGATCCAAAGGTCATTTGTTCCTAGCAGCTTATTAAACTTTAATCGAAGTATCGAAAATGAAATCGATCTGGAGATTATATTTCAAAGTTTCAAAGAATTACACTACAATAATAATAATCACATAATCACAATATCCATCTCCTTAACTCACAAGTTTTGAATTGATACTACAATTATAGTTAAATCGTCCCGGCCTGGAACTAAACCCAGATTTAAAAACCAGGAATTCGTTCCGCAATGAATGTAGTTTCTATTATAGTATCAGGGGCCGTTCAAAAACTGTGTACGTTTTTTTTTTTTAATTCGTAAGCGAAAAAAAACATGATAATTCCATTCGAGATGATTCCTCAATAATTAGACAAATGGTATATTTCCAAAACACCAGAGACAGAAGAAAAATTGAAATAGAATCATATAGAGAAAACCATCTAGCTGGTTATATAACATTATCCAATTATTTAATTTGTTAGCTTGGATTTATGCAGCTTTTACAACATATTGAATACTTTATTACAAAATATACGGATTTTAATTTATATATGTTGAAGGTGACAACATTTGTAAAGCGTGATTTTAATGGGATAGAATTTTTTTAGTGAGCCAAGATTCAATAATCATATTCCTCGAGTCCTAAAAATGCTAAAAACATACATAACTCATTTTTTCTTCTTCAAAAAATGGATTTATCTTGTTTTCTTTGCTTACTCTGCATATTAGGATTTAACATTCACAGATATTAAGAGTCCTAAGAACCAAGATATTAATCCCAAATATCCGAGGTATTAAAATTAGAAGCCAAGAATGTTAATATCTTACTATTAACCACTAATGTCGCATATATTAAATAAAATAATAGAGAATATATCCCAAAATCAGCATGTGGTATCGACAATTCTTGGGGGTCCCTATCATCACACATGCGGCAAGTCTCTCTGCGGCAAGTCACACCTGCGGCATGTCACATCTGCGGCATGTCACACCTGGGGCATGTCAAATCTACGTCATGTCACATCTTCGGCATGTCTCATCTGCGGCATGTCACAACTGCGGCATCTCTACCTAACGGCATCTCTCACCAGTGGAAAGGGATTCGACCAATATTATTTCTGTTGCTAGTCACAGGGGTGCCTTCTCGCCCCTCACGAGACGTTGGAAAAGGGGTCGGGGTTTGACCAACATTATTTCTATAGCCAGTCACGGGGGTGCGGTGAGAGATGCCGCAAAAATGTCAATTTCACTGTGAGAAATACCACGCGGGAGAGAAGCCGCTAGATAGAGATGCCACAGTTGTGACATGCCGCAGATGAGACATGCCGCAGATCTGACATGCCGCAAATGTGACATGCCGCAGGTGTGACATGCCGCAGGTGTTACATGCCGCAGGTGTGATATGCCGCAGGTGTGACTTGCCGCAGAGAGACTTTTCGCATGTGAGATGATATGTCCCCATTCTTGGTACATGTTGACCCTAGAAATTCATAAGGGTGGCGTTCCGAAAGAACATATCTATAGACAAAATTTTCGAAAATGGGATTATTTGCTCAAAAAATCACATAAATTCTAGTACACTTATAATATATCAATTCTGTTACATAATAGCTATAAATCAATGTTTTTCTGAAAACAAAAATTTGATTTTTAATCACCGTCCAAAGTTGTGAAAACTTGCCCTTCAAACGGAAAAAAATCTCTCCATTTTCTCGGAACCTAGTAAAATTTTTCAATCCAACTATTTCAACTTTACACGCGTTTATTTACTAGTGATGTATCTCGAAAGTTCGTTTATATTTTTTCCCAAACTGAAAGTTTTATTTGTGGGAACGCTTTTTGTCTCTCCTGAAAAATTAGCAGCATGCAGTTTATGTCCTATTGGAACACCACCCTTCATTCTTTTCCCTTCATGTCGGTCAATGTTCAATCTCGAATACTGGTTTTGAGACAAAGTTGCGTCTAATTTGTTAAACCTTCACGCTACAAGTTAATTAACTTTAATTTTTAAATTTCTCATGTTTCCATCTCGCATGCAGTGCGGTCTGAAACGAGAACGCAGTAGTCTGATATTTAATATTAGATACATTGTAAATTTCGCTCATTAAGATATAGACTATATTAAATCATAGTCCTTAAGATCAGTTCAAGAAGTACATGTTGAAGGGCGATGGTCGTTGACCATGAGGCTGCTCGGAAATTGACAAGTGGCGTGAAAGAAAACTGAACTGGGCCCCCGTGGACGAGTCAATAGCGGCAGACGAATTAGTAGCTTGTGGTCCAATATCACCCCCTAATATTTCGCCCTAGTTCGTCCTAAACAGGGGAACCCCCGTAGAGAATGCGTGAAAACAGGCGTGCATTGGCTTGCTTCTAGCCCGGGGGTCCATGGTGTTCGAGAAAACAAAAAGTGATCGCCGCAGAAACAAGTGACAGCTGCCCTACAATTCAGCCACATCAAGTAGCTATTACTTGTAGTTGCCATGCCATGACAGTTCTCTCTTTCAGCCGCATTGTCCAAGATCAGCTCTTACATTTTTTCATCCGAATATTCCACAAATGGGACAGAATATCACGCGATAGGGCAGGGCAATGAATCATTAATTGTATCATGCGTGCATCTTTCAAAGACCTTTTGAGAGACAACGGTAATATTTGTAGATTGGTCGTTACTTTTTATTTTGATTGCTCATTCATAATAATCCATCAGTTATTGAAATGCTATTATTTACCTCTATTATTGACTAGCCAATTTTTCATCTTCGAACAAGACAAGTCCATTGTGTTTCATTGTAGCTCTAGATGAATCATGGATCTGTATTCGTAATTATTATGTTTTGTTCAAAACTGAGAGATCTGTAGCTTGCAAATAAAATGAAGAAAATTAGAATAGCTAAGTGAATTTAAATCTGCAATTATAGTGGAAACAGAGACAGACTTATAATGAATCAATTTGTAAAATGATTACACTGTTTGACGTTTTCTCTACAAGGGTATAATATTTTGTAAGAATGAGTTTGTCCACATTTCTCATTCCTATATCACAAAAAAAAATTTATTTATACTAAAAACTGTTGGATTCCGAATCAAATGCTTCTATTTTTCCTACACAAATCCACCCTTTGTACTTTGTAACTTTTTCTCTTCTTTCTCACTGCATTCAGGGATGAATTCAATCTCACAGTAATTTAACAAAAATAGGATACATCAGTTAAAGCGGAACAACTCAAATGCGCAAGCATTTGGTATATGCATGCGTAACGCGTCCATTTACTTATTCGAAAATTTCATTAATCATAGTGATTCTTGACAAGTTTTGACAAAAAGTTTCTCCGCGATTTGCGAGGCCACCTTGAATTACTGGGAGTGAAACCCTAAGCTTTTTTTAAATTGGTTCTTTGAGTATCGTCTGCAACGTTGAAATTCAGAATCATTAGAAACTTGGACGATCACGATTTCTGTAGGATGAACAATGCAATCTATCACGAAGGACTCGTGCGAGCAGGTGTCATGGCAATTCGACGCTAATGATTCCGAACATCCAACACGAAATTAATCACTGCCTTTGTCTTCGTAGTTTTTGCCCTCTAGTCGAGTCTGGTAACGTTTGGATCTTTTGCGAATCGCGCTTCGACCCTCTACCGTTTCGTTATTATACATTTCGCGTACCTTCTATTTTTCGTTTCGAATCTCATTTGATTTTTTTACTGACACTCCGAGTCACGCATAAGATTGCAGTCATTAACATTTAAACTCATTTTGAAAAACAATTAACTCGCAAAAGACAGCTATAGCTTCGAATTTAATTTTATGTGTTCACCATGGACTAGTTTTCATTACACCACTAGCTTAGTATTAATGTGAGAAATTTCACTAAGTGTAATTAGTAGACATTTCATGGGTTGATCTTTACTCTATTCGCTAACTCGCATTCTCATCAATCTTTCTGATCCAATACCCGGATACGTCAAGTAACTGCAGCAAGAAAGAAAGAAAATCCTGTACGTATAGGATTATGGCAAGATGCAGATTTAAACGTGACGCATTAGGCTACATAACGAGGATGACATTTGTAGCTTATTTCTGCTCATTCCAGGTTATTAAGGTAACGGAAAAGGCGTTGAATGACACTTTGCCCATGAAATGGCACAAAAAGGGCGAACGATGATGGAGGAGGTTACGGTAAGTGAGAAATAGTAATTCGAAGAAATTTACCTTAGCGTTAGCGAAGGTCATTTACGGAAGCTTTATGGCCATTTTAACAGGCTGAACAGGTTATGTGTACCTTATTTAACGTAATGATGCATTAAAAGGCAATAAGACACAGATTCAAACGGGTGGGGTTGGTCGGGAAACTCCTATGTGAAAAAATTTCATTGCGCTGTACTGCTTCTGTCTAGTCCGCCTTGAGTCCACACTGGCGCGCCACAGGCTGACTGTCCAGTGGCTAGACTGGGATATAACGCTCGGATCGACTAGTTTTTAGACAGATCGTCTATTTGGTAAAAAGTTATTAATAATTAAATAATGTAATTATTTTTAATCACATAAAAATTTAATATATGGATTTTGCAGTTAATTAAACAAATAAAAAAAATTGTACGCAAAAAAAATGAAAAAATGAGTTTCCGCAAATCTTATATATACGCCGGGTATCGAACTCTTCATGTAACTTCATATTATGTTGCTGTAACTTTGTCCCGTCACATTAACACAGTCAGCCATCTAAAACTTAAAAATAGTTTCATTTTGTCGGATATGGATTTCAACTCACACGGAGAAAAATGGAAGTGAAAAATTGGGTCTTTAGTGCTGGTAGTCGAGGTATTTATTAATGAACTGGCGTTGTAAAACAAATTCGAAATTGAAATTAGGTTATTGATTCAAGTGCAATCGCGGTATTAACTTCCTCAGGCAACTTAAGAGATTACAGCTTGTCGACTGTCTGACTCATCTAGCGCACTGTACGGAGTCCAGTCCAGAATAGGAATCGTTCCTATACTCGCAACAGTAAAGAATGATCTTTCAAAAAGAATTTACAAGGACAGAGAGCGTCGGCTGTTGATGGGTGGATATAGACACTTTTCATGTTATAAACGTACATTTATTTACATATTATACATACATATATATGCAATAAGTTTTAAGCATTAAATTATGAACATTTATTTGCTGAAACAGAAAAAGTCGAGTTAGATGAAAAGACGTAGTTTCCGAGAATTGAACCACAGTTTCCAACGCAGCAATCAGCTTCACTCTGCAATCTGGTATTCTGGATGTTAAAGTAAGAGGCACTGAACTTCCTTATGGTATCATGCAAGCAAGCTTCGGTTCGGTTCTGCTCGAACGTTATTGAGTGCGGGGCATCCAGGAATGGTTACTGGACTGCTGCAAACTCAGTCGAATTTCCAATAGAACACTATAAACTATACTTCGATTAAGACTTCGTCCTTCCGACAACTGAGACACGATATATAGATTTTCGTTATTGATGCTAGAAAGTATAGTAATTTAGGCTTTCTATTCTTTTTTGAGAAAGCGCACTTTTTGGGAGAGACTTTAGTTTTTCATTTGTACAAAGGTTGACGCACTTAAATTGTAGGTGGTAACGTACGAAGTGTATAGAATAACTGTCAAGTATTAAAAGACAAGGTTTTATGCAGGAGAGATACAAATTTTTAATGATTAGTGTGTAGTAACATATCTCATTCATTCCCGTGTCTTCTGCATCTCTTCCTGGGATTTGGTAATTATTAAACAATTCATGTACTGCATAACGAACCCTTCAATCTCATTTTTCTCCGTGCATTACATCGTAATATTTATTTCATCAAAACAGGAATAATTTTTCAATATCAGAAGTGTTTGATGTGTGAGTAAATCATTGAAAATAATAAAGTTTGTATGATTATACTTGCGATTAGGCTACGAAATCATTATTGCTTACTATTTTAAATTAGTAATGCGTCAGGCTTAATTATTATTTACGCAATCAATAAATAATTAAGATAAATTAAATCAATCATTTATGTTAAAATTTGATTTTCTGGATTATAAATATAATACATAGCATTCTACATATTATAATTATTATAAATTGAATATGAATTTATTATAACTACTATATAATTCAATTAAAAGAAAACATTTTTAAACATTCTTCAACAAAAATTGTATTTAAGAATACATTTCGTATATTAAGATTTCAATCACCTTCAGTCATTATTGTTTATTATCTCAAATATGTAATAGTGTACATTTAATTATTACTGAAACATATTTATGCAATTATGTATTGTAATCTCCTAAATATTTTATTTAAAAATTATTATATTCTGAATTCACTTCTGTAATTTTTGTTAAAGTCCAAACCGTGATTCTGTCTAGAAACTAGCTAAAATCTGGCCAGACTTCATACATTAAAATTCGTATCGGACTCCTAGATAGCGCCAAGAGTGGTACTAGACAGCAGAAAGGTTTGAATCAAACACGTAGCACAACTAGACAGCGGCAGTGTAGCGTCAGGCTAGTATTGCGTGAATACCGAGGTGAATACACAGGCTTGAGAAAAACTGGACTCGCCTTAGTATGATTCAAGACAGCCACGAAATTTTTTCCACACGGGCTAGCCTAGAACTGAAAAGTAGAGTCGCGCCGAAATATTTGGGTGCTGGCCCAGCCAATTCTCGCCAAAATATTTTGAAAAAATAGCCTGACTAGCACCGAACTAAGTGGGGCTGTTGCTTTTTAGCGTGGAATGAACAATAAGAGTGAGAATTTGCACATTCTCACATATAAAATATAATCATACAGCTTTATTTACTTTGACAGAAGTGGATACAGTTCGATATTTTTCATTTTTAACTTGAACTCTGAAAGCGCTTCGGCAACCTATGGGGCGAATTCTATTCTAGCAAGGGAATTGTTCATCTCTGGAGAGCCGTGGGACCGGTACCTCTAGAGAAAGAGGTTCTCCAAGTACTTAAAGCCGTTGTTCTTGGTGGCTCAGAACCCACCTAAAAACTGTAGGTCCGCCTCTCTCCACCTTGTGGGGGGGGGGGGTAAAGGAAAAGGGGGAAGGAAAAATGAAAATGTAAACCCTTCGGGGACACATTAGAAATTTCCATTCCAACTAAATCGAACCAATATTTGAAATGCAAGCGAATAAAGTTGATCTGTCTGTAATTTGAACGACTAATTCACTCTGACTACTAAGTTAATCAGACGCTTATTGACGTTGAAATTTTGCTCACACAGCACAACAATTTGCTTTTAAAGCATTGTGCCTTAGTTAAAAATAATTCTGACAGCACAGAAGCATTATATTTTCCTGACTACTGTAATAGAAATTTCTGTTTACAGGGTTTCTTTCATGAATATTAGAAATATATTGATGCTAGACTATTTTATTTCATATATTGGTAAGAAGAATTTTTATTTTATGAATTTCAATTTATCTGTCATTCTGTTTTCTTTATCTAATATGGTTAAAACCAGAACAACGATTAGGGCAACTCTAAAAGGAGTGGTGCGAGATATATGAAACCACAGAACGAGGCCTGCGTGAAAACATAAACAGCACGAACCTCTAATACACTGGGGACTTTATCAAAATCTGATAACTTTGGGGATGGAAGCATGAGAGTACGGCAGTCGCAGTAATGCACCCCCGAAAAGCCCAGAATACAGGTCTGATGTAAAGTCGTGAATAGAGGGTTGAAGCGCGTTGGCTTACCCACAGTCTCGCACCCACGCCAAGACCTAACTCTCCGCCAGCTTGGGTCTTTGCACGAGTTCATTTTGCTACAGATGGATGCCGGAATATAAACTTATATTTATTTGTATATATATATATATATATATATATATATATATATATATATATATATACATACATATATAACTTCGTGCATTCTATAATACCCATTATTCCGCGACGGAACTTGCTTTTCACTATTCAAAGAAAATTGTAACTCTAGACACCTCATAATCAAATGATGATGTTGGAGGCGGTGGGAGGGGCGAGGAATGATAGGAATCTTTCTGAATATTCGAGATTTTTTTAGTAGCCAGGGTAATTTTATTCAGCGTGGGTTCCTACCAAGTTATGTCTTTCTACTTTCAGACAATGATCGAGAAAGTAGTCGGGGCCTGTTTAATTCTGTAAGTTTTTTTATGGCTGACCCTATTTATGATCCTTCCGTTGTGTTTTTGTGAGGTCGTTTAGCTAAGCTAACCCAATTATTCTAGATATACCCCGACCAGCACCCGGCTACAATTTTATATATGGCTTGCTCAGAATCCAGTTAGCGCCAGTTTTCAAATATGGACTCATAGAAAATTTTTCTAGTGTATGACTCTATGAAGCATAAATAACTATATGTACTAAATGTGACTGGATTCATGTGAAGATGTTTCCAGTACGTGTACAATGTACATTGCACAATGCAAGATTCCTATAAGAATCCCGCGTATACCCTACGCCTGCGGGAAGATAGCGAATACAGCAAAATTTTGATGTCGAGTCAGCATGAGAGTTCCCGCAAAAGAAGACGACACGTAGGTAACAGAATTCCTTTTCTGGAAGCCGGCCACGTTTTCCCGCATGATAATCCCAGGGACATTTCTCGACCGTACATTTTTCGCAGTACTTCCGCAGCTAGAGGCAGACACAGCGACCCGCCCCGAGGATGCTGGAGGTCCTTTCGTGATCGTCGATCCGCACACTACGCGAGTCAAGAGGCGGCTGCCAGCATCGCGGTATATTTTCGCGGTCCAACGAACGAGTTATTCAATATGCTCAGCCTCGAAAACCCTGGAGCAATCTCTCCTACTCGTGTACGCGCCCTCAGACGCACACTCACATTCGCAACAAATACTCATGCGAGTTACGCGTAGTTGTACTCATGTTCGGCTATCTATATAAATATTAAACAGAGACTAAGAAAAGCTTCTTCATTTTTTACATTGTCTGGACAATGGGTTTACGAAATTTTCAGTAATTTCGTAAGTTTTACAGGAAGTGATCGTAAATTTGTAAAATTACTAAGAATTCTTGAAACTCTGCAGAGAATTCGGTGAGCTTTACAGGAAAGCCCCTATTTTAACTGAAAATTCTGTAAACTTAGCAGACTCTTTTCTTCGTGCAACATGTGGACGTGAATTGTATAATGTGTCACCAAATATTGAAGAAAATACTCGAAAAAGCCAGTTTTTATTAGTGGCTAGTCTATTAAATTCGATTTTTAAAGATACTTCAATGCTGCCAGTATTTTTAGAGATGTCATATTTACTTTTTTATCGTCATTAATGAGCAATGGCAGAAATACTATATTACTGAAAAATTTGAATATTAAAAAGGGGCATTCTACTTCACAATAGGCTGCTGCCTGAAACATGTCTTTCATATTTCAATTTTCAAGTTTCAATTTTCTTGAAACCTGGGTACGGTGTAGCCTAATAGGACCCTATTGTTGGTGCAAAACCATAAACCTCCATATTGCATGGTTACCTATATATAGGAGTAGAAGTTGGTACTCCTTGATGTACAAATCATTTTTCATTAGAGTGTTATTGTGACAAAACCAAATCAATAAACTTTCTAATTAATGAACTTTGAAAGAAAATTCAACCAGCTTCACGAGTGATAATCATTTCTTAATAATATTTGTCCTTTTTATAGTTTTTAGAATTTAACTTTTAAATTCTGAATATCACGTAACTTCAGATTTTCATGAAATCCATATTAAAAGAAAGCTTAGAATTTCTAGTTTATAATCCTGAATGGACATACCGGACATTTTAGGAGATTCTGGGATATTAATAACATAAAATAATTATTTAATTGAAAAATGCGAGAAATCTGAATTCAGGGGATAAATCCCGTTTCTTATCCATTTATGTGGCTCAGTAACAAATTTCAGTAGTATATTTATATGTAGCGTTAAATGCAGGCCTACCTCCTATACTAACCTCAGTATTCCAAGGTGGAATACATGACTGGCCCAGTACAGATTGACGCAGTTTCAGTACTGAGCGTATGTAATGGGCCAGTACTGGCTTGTAATGCTCCACAGTAATGGCGTGCGGTACAACACCGATACTGCACACTAGCACTGGTTCTGTACTAATTAATTGGATGACCTTCCGAAAAGCGCATACTTCCGATTTTTTGAAGCTCACTATACTTATGTAATTTGATGCGTTAATTACGAATATGATAGTGAAAAGTGCCGCAAATTCCATTTTCATGATGAAAACCATGAATAACACATGAAAATCATGGTTTTTTGCGTATATCTCAGTTTACACGCAAAATTTTAGAAAATATTTGAAACAAAAGTTGTAGATCTCACCGAGATACATATTTCTTGTTTCAAGAAATTTTTTCCACGAGTGATATTTTCCGAGAAAATTAGTGATAAATTTGATGAAGTGTAACAGATTTCAGTGCAGTATCCAGTATCGGGCATCTTGCTAGTTGACGTCATAGATTGAAACACATTGGAAATACTTAATTTAGTTGTGACTAGTGACAGGAATGCCTTCCCCACGAGACGTTGGAAAGGGTTGAGGATTTCAACGACATTATTATTACGGTCCTGCCTTCCGCTCCTACGAAACGTTGGAAGGGGGTAGGGGGTTGACCAACATTATTGCTGTAAGCAGTCACAGAGATGACTTACCGCCCCCATGAGACGTTGAAAAGGACTAGGGGTTTGAACGAAATTATTTCTGTGACCAGTCACGGATTGCCTTCCCGCCCCCTCAAAAGACCTTGGAAAGGGATAGTGGTTTGACCAACATTGTGTCTGTGCCCAGTTACAGAAGGGCCTAACACTTACTGGATTCAAGCTTGTTGCAATTACTAAATTTCAATAGCGATTTTCTGAGAAATTATCAATCCTAGATGAAAAGTGTTTATGATAAAAAATTTATATTTTGATTGGCGCGTCAAAATACACGGGTATACGAAGTTTTAAATTAACTTTGTGTATACAAATACGGCATTTTTTGCCTCATTTTAATTTTGTGTACGGCATTTTAGTGACTGGTCACAGAAGAGTGATCAGTCACATCTCGAACTCCTTTTCCAAGTCTCCCTTTAAAAAATATGCGTGTTAGTGACTGGTCACAGAAGAGTGATTGTGAGGATTCGTGATTCGAATTTGAAGTGCTGCCATCTGTGAGACAATTCGCAAATTAGTGATAACGTGTATTATTATAGGAATAGTGCAGTGATGAGCAATTATTTAGTGTGCTTTTAGTGTGTAATGTTCTTGATTATATGACGCATTGTGTGTATTTATACCTTAATATTCCTCATTTTATGATAAAATAGTAAAATATTGTACTATTTTTCCAAAGTAGCAAAAAATATTATCGGAACAAAAAGTTTCTTATTCACACAAAAATGTGACGGATTAGAAACTTTAAATACGGCAAAATTTGTCGGAGCTCAATACTCTACCTTAAATTAATCGTAGGTATGCGTTTTTCGGAAGTAAAACCAATTAATTATTTATTATGATATGACTCTATACATATAGGTGTAAAATAAATCAACTGTTAACGGGTATATAACTTAATCATTTTTAAATAAATAATTCAAATCGATTACAATTTTTCTTTGTATAATATTTCGTTTTTTCGCATATAGACCATGTTATATCTTTTTATAATGACACAAAATGTCATTTTTATGAGCATCTAAAATTTTTAACGACGTAACTTAGGAATTTAATCGTGAACTGCGACTGCCGGCGTTCAGAAGAATTTGGGACGAAAGCTGTACCTGGCGTCCAAGTGCCTGGTTTATTTAGGCATTCAGAAGAATACTCAGCTATGCTTCTGAAGGCCTGACACGTTTGAAGCAATTACAAGAAACCAACCATAGAGTATTAAAACACATTATATGGATATTTAAGATTTTTTTTCATGTTCATCTAATTATTGAAATATTAATTAATGCTTATTTGCCTTATTATAATTATTTTAATAATAATAATTTTTATTTTTTTTTATGTTTTGATTATCATTATTTACTACATGAATTATACTTTTTTAAATTGTAACTTGTGCAAGGAAAATCGTAAACACGGCTATTTTACGTTGTAATATTCACTAGATTCCACAGAAAATGTGTTAAGAGTTTAAATGTTGCATCTTAAATGGTAAATTTAGCCATTGCATGTTTTCCGTAACCATCAAGTTGCAAAATAAAAATACAATGATTTTTTCTTTTTATTTAGTTTATACGCAGTTTAAAAAAATTGTTTGTATAAGAATTGCAAGATGACCGACTTAAAATTAAAGAACAATTTGTTTATTTTTTAGTCACTTCTAATTTTTTAGTACATGTCTAAATTTATCATTTAACATGCATCATTTGAATTCTGAACAGTCTTTTACCTGGAATTAAATCAATTTCACTGTTTCAAATTTTAATTGTTAAGAGTTTAAATAATGCATGGTAAATGGTATACCCAGGTTGCTGATCAATCTCTCTAGTGATCACCTCAAGTGAAGAGCCTCACGAAGTCATCATGTAAAGCTCCCCACTCGGGCCAATTAGTATCCAAGGTCTTTTATTTCAGGCATTATTCACTCCACTGACACTCTTCTTCATGCATTTCTTATTGACATAAAATCATTATTTTTATTATTTTGTAAAAGTACGCAAAAAACCCAGTTCTCGTCAGATCACTGAAGTTAAGAAGCGTTGGACGCGGTTAGTACTTGGATGGATGACCATTCAAGAATACTGACATGAGTGCTGTTGGCACATCGTGGGTGTGGTGAGCCCACACTTGTAGTTATTTATAACTACGTGAAAAACCTAGAAACACTACCCGAATCGGGTAGTGTCACGCCTACCCTGAAAGGGAAATGGTTTAATAGAACAGATGTGTACACACACCAATCAACGGACAACAGCACACATATGAACATGAAAATAAAATCTTAAATAGCCATTTGATATGTTTGAATACTCTACGGTTGGTTTATTGAAATTGCCTAAAACGCGTTCGGCCTTCTCAAGAATAGCTGAGTATTCTTCTGAATGCCTATAAAAATTAGGCACTTGGACGCCAGGTTTATAGATTTCGTCCCAAATTCTTCTGATCGCCGACAGTCGGATAAATGCCTGGACAGTCGGCTGAATGCCTGAAGCCTACGACATGTTGATGTTAGTTTTAAAATCAGCCTGGAAAGTTTTACCCTTGGAAATGAATTCTAATCCTTCCTGTGGTTAAAACTGAAAAGTAGTAATATTTTTGTTTCAGCAGTTAAGGTAGTGTAGTACCACAGCGAATTGACTTTTTAGTAGCATTCTTTTAAATTTTAACTGAATAAGAAGAATAGTGATATTTAATTGTTCATGGAATTTGAAGGAGATAGACCGTTTTCCACGTAAAATAATAGATATAAAACGACTTTGCAAATTTTCTACGTATATAGACTATAACTCCAACCCGTGTTAGCACTATTCTTTTAATTGTGAAGATTAAACCCTTCGTAGAGTTGGTTGAAAAGCTAGCAGACCTTCATATTCCGTCAAGGTACACAGGTAGTCACGCCTTACAAATCATTCTTAATTCAAGACTAAAAACCCTTTTCTCATAAAATTGGATAAGTATAATTCTCTCAGATTGTAAGTAGTATATAGAAGCTACGAATTTATTAATTTACTTGTTTTTCTCAAATATTAATTCAAAACAGGAAGAAGATAAAGTCTTATTTCGACCTATAAAGTATCAAAAACCTATTAAAACAAAAAGTTAAACACGGGAAGCAAGTAACTTTTCTGAAACACGTCAAGACAATAGTCACCTGATATTCAGTTAATATATTCCTGCCGATTTCCTGTGCACACGAAAACAACTGTGACACATTTCCCCACAGTCGCAAAGTCTACCCTCATTCATGCACAAGCATATTTTAAATCTTCAATTTTTTTATTATTACATATTATAAAAGTCGCAAGTTTGCCCCCAGATTTTGTAGTCCGGATCTGGAGTAATTTGCGTATTTGAAACAAATTTAAAATATATTATCTTATCGAATTTTATTCAAAATTATGTTCTTTATTCATCGGACCTATAGATTTATTTAGATACACAAACCCGTATTTAAAAGACTTTACGTTTCACATAGAAAAAATAATATAAACTTCTGATACCGGCAGATTACTTTACTCACTAACAAAACCATAACTAAAATAAAGAATTGTATTTTTCTTTGGCAAGAGGAGACCGCCAATTTTGAATTTTAGTTTCGGTACATAATTTTTGTAATGAAAGCTCATTACGCGAAAATCCAAACCAGAAAATCGACTTTGAAATATTCGCCACAGAACATACAGAGTTTGGCGAAAACACTTTGATTGATGGGTGGCAAAAATTCTTCAGGAAACATTATTGGAAATATAATTTTCGCAAGGTTAGAGGTTTATTTTCCTTAAAATCGCCCAAAATGTGAATTTGTTTATATAATTTGCTCATAAATTAAAGAAATATTGATGGGTAGCGAAATTTTTTTCAGAAAACATCATTGGAAATATAATTGCAACAATGTCGGAAGAAAAAACGGTTTCTTTGCGCCTGAAAACGCCCGAAATATGCATTTGTTTGTATAATTTGTTTATAAAATGAACAAATAACATTCAATCTTAAATTTTAATGACCAAGTATCATCCTAACCATGAAAGCAAGCGATTTGAGAACAGAAGTATACTTTGAAGATGAATAACCCCTAATGTCGATTCTTTGTTGATACAATTTGTTTATACATTTTGTTTATACAATTTGTTTATAACAATTACCTTTGAAAGTTAACCATTTTTTTATCTTTCTTATACCCCTGTGCATCGAATCCAAGGGACGAGAAGTATAAGAAAAATGTGTCTAGAAGATAAAAAATGAAATTAAAAAAATCGACACTTTTTCGCTGTTCGCATTAACATAAAAAATATATAAACAAAAAAATAAAAAATCTACTCTCGCCATTTTCTGAAAATTTTAGTTCTGAATTTTTCAAAAAAAATCTAAAATCGGTGCAAAATTGCGTTCTAAATGTCATTTTGAAACTCGTTTTCCGATTTCACCCCTCTGTGGAGTGATATCGGGGTGAGCCGGCCGGTAGCTCAGGTAGTAACACTTCGGCTTCATATCTGGCAGGTTGCGTTTTCGTTTTTCGCTACCTGCACTTTTTCATTATTTATACTTTTTATTTATTGAAATATTTATAAAGATGTACAATTTTCTTTAAGTTTTCAAAAATGGTACAAATAATAATTTTGTAATACCTTTTTTCATGGCAAAACTGACTTTTTAAAACTTTATCATGTGTTTTTGCAAAAAGATTTATTTTCTATTGATGTTATAAATTTGTTTCACAATATTCACCAATTATATTTAAAATTATAAGTATGAACAAGGTTTCTTTTCACGAAAAATTGTGTTTTTTTTGCGTAAAACCTAATAAAGCTGGAAAAGGTTCGCTTTTTCGGGACAAGACATTTAAAAATGATTATTTGCATAAGTTTACAAGATTATTGAAGGAAATTATGTTAATAAACATTTCATTACACAAAACAAAACATAAATAAACGCACCCAGCCTTTCGGCTATGAAGTCGAAGCGCTACTGCCTGAGCTACCGGCCGTTCGGAAGCGTTTTTCGCCAATGGTCTGTGGCGAATATTTCAAAGTCGATTTTGTTGAAAACGACGAAAAAGCCCATATGACTGCTTTGGCAAATTAATACTTAGGCAATGAGCTTCTATTGCAACAATTAGGAACCGAAAAATTGAGACACCATTGGTGTCAAACTTCGGACAATCGCGATAAATAAATTTTCAAAGCTATCTCAATCAGAATGTATCTTTATAAATCTGTATTTGCTTGAAAAATAAAATGTATAAATTGAAATGCGACTTAGTCCCGTAAAATAGAGCCTGTAATCATTTGGGAAAATCCTATCCGGAAGGACTGGTCGGTAGAGTCGTAAAGATGGTATAGTTATAATAGAGACTATAGAAGTGAACTCGGGTTTTTCCGCAGATCGTAAATCAAGATATTTTGGCTTCGATGGGCCTGAAAAATCCCTAAGGGTCTAAGCAATTGTCCCAGGACCGCGGGAAAAACCCAACATCTCGAGGTTCCTTCGAAGACCTTCATGGGTCTAATGACAGCAATCTCAACGAGAAGACGACAAATAGCCTATAAGTACGGCCACCAGTTGTTACCTGTACTCGACTAAATGAAACGACAAAGTCTCACAGGTGGCCCTAGCAACCTTCGCTAGGATAGATTTGGCTGCTGGGTCTCAGGCTTTGACACCCTTTAACTATTTAATTTAGGGTGGATGCAACACAGGTATCAATACAAGAAAGAAGAACAAAGGCGAAAAATAGGAAATTCGTACACTTACTCAGGTCCTAATTCTTTCTCAAAGACGTGACTAAAGTTGGTTAGGAAATATTATACTCACTAACTCGGGATTCCCCAGCTCAAGTGCTTCTCGTAAACTCGTTTATGCGTCAAGAATACTGATTTATTTCCTTTATGACTGCAGCTTAAGCTTCCTATATATTAATAATCCCTAGATTAAAAATCATATATCTAATCTGTAGACTAAAATACTTTCATTTTGTCTATATTTTTCTATTAAGCGCTTGTGAATAATGATGGATACCATCGTATTTACCAATCCTAGAAGAGTTATTCCAATTTACGTTGATAAATCAGTAATTAAATTTTGAACAATGTATTAATCAAAGTGCCACAAAAAATGATAAATACGACATCTTTCAGACTAATAGTTCAAATTTTAATATGTGAGTTACATGTCATTAAAAGATAAAAAACTTTTTAGATAGAGCTGTAGACAGATTTTTAAGTTTGTAATTATGTAATGAAACTATTGTTAAAATGTGATAAAAGGCAATACTTTGGGAAAAATAAATTGTTATGAAGACGGAGCGGGATTTCTCTTCAGGTAAAAGCTGCAATTCTTATTCAGTCCTAATGTTGTATGAGGATAAAACGTTATGGGTAACATTTATTATATTATACGGATTTGACGAGAGGAGTGACAAATAGGTTACGAAGTACCCTACGTTGATGGGTTATTATTCAGCGAGATTAATGTATGTTATTACCCTACAATATTCTTTCAAATAAGTAACAATACTTATTTATATTTATTATTCTATTCACTATATATAATATTTTATTTTATCATTATGAATCATATACTACATAATTCTGAAGTTGAATCCAAAAATGTTGTATCCTTCAAGGAATTAAACGAGTCCTACACTGTACAGCATTAGGATTAAATAAGATGTGCAAATTTTACCTAAAGAGAAAGAAGATACATAAACCTCTAAATAATTATCATTTTTGAGCTCCAGATATAACTAGCGAACATCCAAAAGTATTCAAAACTGAACTGCATATTAAAGCATTCGAAGGGAAACACACATCTAAATACGAATTCAAAATTTTACACCTTCAAAGCCTTTAAAGTTAGATAAATAAAAATTCGAAAGAAAATGACACATTCTCTAAATCTGGTGTCCAACGGAAAAACCTATATAGTAATAAGTAAGTGATATTATTTCGCCCTAGCGGTCATTTTCCCGCATTCTCCCGTGCACGTTAGCTAGAAAATTGTCTCTATGGCAAATGTCACTTATCCAATTTTTCTGTTAGGCAGTAAAAATTTGAATCATTTACCATTTTTTTCTTTTAAACTGAAAGCCATTAAAATTGGAATAATTTAATTTTGTAAGTTCAAGACATAATAATGTTTATTAGCAACGACTAAGCCTTCAAAACGAAATTTGTTATCTAAATGTTTCAAATTGAACATTGACAAACTCAAAACGTTCAAAATGGAATATTTCCACAACATCAAATCAGAAAGATTTCAATATTTTACAATTTAAATCTAATAACCTAAAAAATTCAACAATTGAACATTTCAGACTGGACATTTCAAAAATTTTCAAATTCGACATTACAGACCCAGAGGGTTCTAAGATACGAGCCGATCATGGCAGCCATGGTTCTAACGTCGCCCCAACCTCAACTTTTAGACATTATATTACATTTATCGGATTGTGAAATCAAAAATGGAAGAAATACTAATCAATAGTTGTCAAATTTTACTATGATATTTTAATCTATTCTATATATTCAATATTATAAAGTTCAACTATTGAGGCTTCTGGGTATTGAAATTTTGAATCTTACAATTCACCATTTCACTGGTCACGTCATTTCTTTGTCGGCGGTATTCTACACGAAAAAAATGGACAATCTGAATGGCTGCACGGCGGATGCAGAACATTTTATGTCTCCATAACATTTTGCTGTAACTTTATCCCGTCGCCTATAACTTTACCATATAATTTAGTCAAAAGCAAACGTCTGTTAAATATTTGTTAAATAGAGATCGTTGTTCAGAATACAGTGCGTATATTAAGATTTTAATTACGTCCGCAGAAAGCTTTAAGTCAAACACATAAGAAAACTAGACAGATCCCAGATACGGCCAGGCTAGTATTCCTTGGACAGACAGGTGTGACAAAAACTGTACTGGCTTTAGCATGATTCAAGACTACCACGAAATAGAATTTCAAAGACTTCAAGGCTAATTCCAAGAAGATTAATAAATCACTTCGGGCAAGATGTGCTGGTGAAATAAGAGGAGTATTTAACCTTATTTCGTCAGACTGTCAGAGTACGTTATTTCGGTGCACTTGTCTTGTCGGAAAGCGGTTTAGGATTTGATCCTGGGAGGAATGTGACAACACCTTTTTGCCCTCCTGCATATGATCCTGTATACACAACGTAATATTCAAAGTGCTTAAAATTGCGCAGTAGAAGTTTTAAAGGATTTGAAAACAAACATATTAAAAATTGCATAATTTCATGAAGTATCAAGTGGAATTTAAAGTGATTGAATGCGTTTTTCTACTAAAAATGAAAGAACATACCAGTCACAAATAAATTGAGTCATTTCCCGATTTTCTTTCGAGTGTCCATGAATTCTCGAGATTTTCTCCGTAGTATATTTTAACTATGAAATTCACTGAATATATTTTTTCAATATACTTATTAATCATACACATTGTTAGAAAAATCTGCATGAGGTTTAAAGCACATGTATGTGAACCAAATATGCACTACCGCTACTGAAATGTAGCATACATTGGTGCAGAAAATTTAATATACAGGTCGGTCAAGAAGTGTCCAAAATTCGCTCTAAATGCTAGAAATTTAATGTAGGTACAGTCGATCGTAGGTTAGGTCCGTTATTTCTTTGCTCGATTGAACTTTTCGACTTAAAATCCAATTTTTTTTTTTTCGTTAACTTGAAGAAGGTATCATGTTTTGTTATTTATAATAAAAAATTAGTGCTAAACTTATTTTGTTTTTCTGTAAACTGAAATTACCTGATTTACCTTCCAACCGATTAGCATGAATATATTTGAAATTTAATATACATTGGTATATTAAATTCAATATTATTTTTAACAGCGTATTTCGATCCGCTGACTGGCATCTCGTTAGAATGAATATTACGAATGTAAATGAAGTATTTTCTACAACCCTGAGTTGCAATTCAGGCTGAAGACAAGGGAAGTTTTGCGAAATACGATCTGAAAGTCATAATTCGAAAATCGCCCGACCGACGCGACGGCAGCGACCCTCCGTCGGACGTCAAAATGAAATTATGCGTCCCTCGTTCAGAACTTTGGGGCTAGGCACAAAAGCTCGTTTGTCGGGGACAACATAACAATTTGACTAGAGACCTAAACCACTAATCGTTTTGCGATTAAATTTCATTAAACGCTACTTCATAATTAACTATCTAAAATTCCTTTTTTTTTCATAAATAGGAAACGAATAGTTTATAATTCTCGATAAAAAGGCATAAACACCTTCGAACTAAAAAAAACTTATTGTTCTTAGATAAACAGGAAACAAGTTAAGTTAAAATGAAACAATCATACTTTAAATGCGTGCTGTTTTTCAAAAGTAAATGTTGAATGAATAACTGTCCTCTAATATTGTGAGGATGGTGTAATTATTTATAAAAACCAACAGAGGCTAAAATTGACAATCCAATGGTGCAGCTCTCGTTGATCTTTGATAATGATCATCAAGATATTTGGTCAGATTCTATACATTCTATAAAGAACAAATCTATTTAAGAATGAAGCCACATAACTGCACACCGGCAGTCACACATATTACAAATTAAACATATTTAATTTTGTTTGACAAATTACGTAACTCATTTGTATCGTTTTGTAGTTACTATATCACTTTTTTAATGAATAATTAATTTAAACTACTTTTCAGAGAAAAAGCATTCACTTGATATTAACCTTGATTATAAAACGAAAAGCAGCATATGATGCTAATTACATATGTCAAAGTTGAACAGTTGGAAATGTATAGATTAGAGTTTTTTTTCAGCCTAGAAAATTTGATCAGCATCATGAAAGTACGACTTTTGCTCTTTGCTAATATACTGCTTTCATTTTTTAAATTTAAAATATAAAAAAGAAAAAAAGTGTTACATTTCCGACTCTAAAAAAAGAAGCTACTGCATACATACTTACAAAAAATACATTAAAGCCACGATAGCGGAAGGGGATGTGAAAGACATAAATATTTGTTAATTCTTCTTATGTAAAATGTTTTTTAAGAAGAACTGCTTCGCCCGTACAGAAATAATAAATGACTGAATAGAGCACCATCGTGTGCTCAAACGTTTAAACTTTTAAAGGAGCTCAATTGTTATCAATTTTATTGGACACTAAAGTCAACAACTTATATCAACATTCCCAAGCAAATAAAAAAAGCTTTAACATTCATAAAATTTTTTAAATATAATATAATTAGGTTCAATGTAATATTAGTTGAATGTAACTAATGATTAGTGAAATATACGACTCATGTCTTGCTTTAACTTTTTGCGGTAGAGAACAAGAACACGCCACAACAAATAATGTGAAACGTTGCAGAAATAAAAAACACACAAAAACGGCTTTTTAATATTTAAATTAATTTAATATTCGTTACTGTTCCGTTCACTGCCAACCTACTAAAATTAATGAATAAAACATTGACAACTTTAGGTCTGTGAAAGCTAAAGCTGCTCTATAAGAAAAATGAAAAGTGGTTTCCTCCTCAACAATGTCATTTAAAAAATTACCCAGTCTAAATTTCCTGACAGTCTGTACGTTTATGAAAGTTTATAACATGGTCGAGTCTAAGCATATGGACCAGACAAAAAGAGGTTCAAAATGCAAAAAAAAAATTTAACAGCGTTTATCAGTTCCAAATTATCAAAATTAATTGACATACCAAAAATTTGATTGGGTGATACAGTGTGATTAAATGATTGTAATTTTTACTAATTTTGTAGAATTTGTAATTCATGATGAAGGAATAAAAATGCATGAAAGATGTGAGTTTGAAGAAAAAGGATACTGATCAACCTGTTTTGCACCGCCGTGCAAAAAAGTAAAAGCTGTAATATAGATCCCTACTATTTCTCACTCTGAACTAAATTAAAATGGGAGGCTTTGCATTCAGTATCAGGAACTGAGACAGAACATAACTATGATACGGTGATTAGAAGAAACCTCTTTTGAAAGACCTATGAGTCTGCTTCAAAAAAATTATGCCATTTCATAAAGGTGACAAAAAGCCGAAATATTTAAACACACTCAATCAGCCACCCATTTAAATGAACAGTTTATAGCTTTGTCTTCAACATAAGCTTACCTGTTTTTAGCAGCAGCAGCTCTGTCTCTCTGTCTCCTGTTCTTGAACCAGTTTCCAACCTGCGTAGGTGTTAACCCTGTAGCTGCGGCCAGTTCCCTCTTCTTTCCCGGGTTCGGGTACGGATCCTGAAGGTACCACTCTCTCAGAAGCGACCTGGTTCTCTCCTTAAAACAATGAGTCTTTTGCTCCCCGTCCCATATGGTTCTGGGTAAGGGGAATTTCTTTCTTACTCTGTACTTGTCGACGGGACCAAGCGGTCTGCCCCGCAGCTTCTCCGCTTCCTGATAGTGCGCCTCAAGCCACATCGCCTGTAGCTTCCCGTGCGAATCTTTGGTGAACTTGTGCCTCTCGAGGATGGCGTAGAGTTCTCTATAATGTCCCGCGTGAAATGCCACAATGGCCCTCGCCCTTAAGACAGCCTCACTCTCGTTCAGCTCCTGAATATTTGGATGTGCCACTGGCAAACTCCAAAGAAACCTTGCCAACCTCTCAATGTCACCACTTTCCTCTAGAGTCTCACACACCGACGCTACCTGACCAACAGTGAAGGACAGCGTCGGCAAGGCAAACACTGGCGATGGCACGATCGGACCGTTCGTACTCGGCCCCGTGGTGCCGGGACCAGCTGGTGCTACGGCTGACATCTGTATCACTTTTCAATTAATATCTCAATTGCTTTGTTTGGAGTTCCGTGTCCTTAATTCCCCCTTGGACCAATCTTCCTCACTGCGGCATCGAAATCTCCGTCATCTCAGGCAGTACGTGACCAGCACATACTTTTGTACTTGCTTCTAGCACTTTTCATCTCCATAACTTGCCTCTTTTTCAGATTAAGGTTATCACTAGAACAACTGATCCTAACATCGTTTCCAATTCTCCGAATCGTCATGCACTATTCGAGAACCTTTAATATCATCGGTAGGAAGAACTTCCACGTGACTAAAGCCACATAGAGGTTTCACTACCCATCTGCATACTGTCCTGTTGTTGGATACAAAGAGCACCACCAGTGACTTTTAGATGATCGCGGCTATCGACTGAAGTAAAATGCTTAATAAACTAGAGAGCAAAGCACCAATCACAGCACAAACACAAAACTTGACAACTGTCACTAGTCCGCTTTCCTACCGCATGACACTAGGAGCCTAGACCCGGATAGGAAATGATTCTAACTAAACTCCCCGGAATGAGATGATCAGTTGATAAAAGCGGGTAGCCGGTCAGGGTTGCTGGAGGAGTATCGCGATCTATATGTGCAAACCCAATGAGATACCGGCCCGCGCGGCTCCTTCAGATTTTGGGATCACGCGGGGCTGCTGTTGCCTCGATCGTATCGGATAGCAAACTGGTTTCGCTTACAACCCGGCATCTCGAACCCAGCCCTACCCAGCATGATACGTTTGCACCGGGAGTTCTCTCGTTCGTTCTTCGCCACCTTCCTACCTATCTCTTCCCCCATGAAACCTCGGCCAATGAGAGGCCACGCCTCTCTGCCCACCGATGATTGGCCCGATCCCATCCCCGTAACCATGGAAACCTTTCTTCGTCCTTCTGCCTACGTCCTCTGCTGAGCTTGTGCCGGTTTAATTATCCCCTCTTTTCATGGGGGCTTGATCCCCCACTCTTAACAACTTTACTTCCCTCCCAAAGTGCTGATCTCTCACGCCCCTCTTCTCCTGAAAGAGAAGGGTCGTGTGCGTTTGTGTTTATCAGCATGAGCTCGTGTGTGTGAGAGAGAGAAAAAGACAGACGGCTGACTGAGGGAGGAAAAGTCGAACATGATCTTCAAGCTGCCGTAATCTCTCTGTGCTCTTCGTGACTTGCGGTTCGCCAATAACGGGCAAAGATTGACAGTTTTTGTTTCTTTCTCTATCCTTCGAGCCGACAAGTTGTTGAAAATCGTGTCTTCTCTGATTGCCCTTTCATCGATGCTTTTTTTTTTATTTGAAAACAGATTCTTGCCTCACAATGAAACTCACAGATCATGTTTTGGCGAAATATTGTTATATGTATTCCAATAAAGACTATATACGGTATTTCTTTAGGTTATTTTTGCAATAAATTGTATGTCTAGTAGGAGACTGTTGAATTTTTTTGGCATTTTAACACATTACTACAACACATATTTAACCCTACTCTCTAAATATGAATCAGTGAAAAAATTAACTGATTGAAATAGTAGTTGGGCATTTCACTGATTAATCAGTGATTCCGGACTTTTCACTGATCAATTCAGTAACACAAGAGTAAATCATGCGAGACATAACCTCCAAGTTTTAAAGTAAAGCGTTGTTGTTATTCTTTTACTTAAGTAGCAAAAATAATTTTTTTAAGAAATAAATTTTTGAATTTTCGGACTGTAAGTGTGCTGAATTTACTGCGGGAAAAAATATACTCTGACTTGTATAAAAAGTACTTACTTGACGGGTGTGTACATGACAGTCGAATCTCTAAAGTAAAGAAATATGTGAGGTTTTTTGTCATTTAGAATCATCATATCTTTTTACATTTTTTAGTATTTGATCACATTTATGGGTTTCAAGTTTTCACTATGATTATTTAATTGAATCTACTAAAATCTTATTTTATTATGACTGCTAAATTGACTTGGTGCAGTGCTGCCAACTCTCAAAAGTGAAACTTTCACTGAATGAATAAGTAACTTCCCGTGTGGAAAAATTTCGTGGCAGTCTTGAATCATGCTAAAGCCAGTACAGTTTTTCTCAAGGCGGTCTATTCACGCAATACTAGCCTGGCGCTGTCTAGTTTTACTACGTGTTTGATTCAAAACTTTCTGCTGTCTAGTTCCAGTCTTGGCGCTATCTAGGAGTTCGTTACGAATTTGAATATATAAAGATTGTCCAGATTTTAGCTAGTTTCCAGATAGAATCACGGTTTGGACTTAAACAAAAATTACAGAGGTGAATTAAGAAAATAATCATTTTTGAAGCAAAGATTTGGGAAATTACAATACACAATCGCACAAATGCTTAAGCAATAATTAATTGTACACTATTACATATTTAAGATAGTAAACAATAATGGTTGAAGGTGATCAAAATCTTAATACAATAACTGTATTCTTAAGAACGATTCTTTTAAGAACGTTTAAAAACATTTTTTTCAATTGAATTATATAGTCAAGTTATAATAAATTTATATTGAATTGATAATAATTATAATATGTATAATGCTATGTACAATATTGATGATATTCAAGAAAATCGAATATTATTATGAATGGTTTATTTAATTTATTTTAATTATTTATTGATTGCGTAAATGATAATCAAGCCTAAGGTAATAATTATTTGAAATATTAAAACAAAAATCATTATTTCGTAGCCTAACCGCAAGAAAATCATACAAACTTTATTTTTTTCAATGATTTATTCACACATCAAGCAATTTTAAGGTTTAAAAATGTTCATGTTTTATTCAAATAAATATTAGGATCCCGTGCAGAAATTGCCCCGGTTGGCCCTACTACAACAAGTTTTCTGGTCGGATCCCGGCCGGGCTACCCCTGTTTGGGTTTCATGGCCAGGAACCGGTCGGGAGCCGGCCGGGCTACATTTTTCTCGAATCACCTAGTCGGGAGCCGGCCGGTTACTGGCCGGGACAACCCTGGTTAGATTTCATGGTCGGGAGCCGACCGGGCACTGGTCAGGATACTTTTTTTTGTAGAAATTACACATTTTTTAAGAGCCGTGACATTATCAAAGACGTATTTACGGATACTAGATGAATTATTATCTGAAAAGTATAATTTCAAGATTTATCAGATCAGCAAAACAGAAACTAGCTTTTTGAATTCTTAAAAAAAAAGATTTGATTTTTTAAAATGTTTTAACTTATTAAATAAAATTGTTATCGATTCTGCAATATGCAACAGCAGATTTATTACAATTTTTATAATTTTCTCTATTTTCAGACAATTTTTAGTCTGTACACTTTCAAATTTACCGCCATGTCTGACGCCTTCTGCGCTGGCGTCGGCGTAGACACTTGTAAGTTTCAGTTTCGAACCTCGAACGAGAATGCACGTGTCGTCTCCTCGAAGTTCGCAAATAAAACCGCGATCCATAATTAAAATGAACCTTATTTCAGTAATCAGTTCGAAAACCCCACTTACTGCGTGGATAATTAGTATTTTTAATTAGTTTATAGTGTTGTGTATTCACTTTTTTCCTTTCTTCCTTCCTAACCTCAAATCACCACGTGGTTTCCAAAATAAAACAATTGCTAGCAGATTCTAGCATCAATTATTGAAACTCTTCTTCAATTTCCTCACGAGAATTTATTAACTTGATTTGACATTTAAAGTTCACCGTATTCTTTACGATGAGCCTTAAAAGACAAAACAAGTTACCAATTTCTCGCCAGAAGCAACATTTTTTAACCGCTCTGTGGCCGGATTACCCGACCGGATCCCGGCCGGTATGAAAGCCGGAATCCGACCAGTTTACCGTGACGTTTTTAGCCGGATCCCGGCCGGTATCCCCGGCCAGCGCCCGGTTTAAACTGGGGCTATCCGGCCGGCTCCCGGTCGGATCCCTGTTACCATTCCTACACGGGATGTAATGAACTGAAATTCATATCCGACAAAAATAAAAAAAAATTCAACTTTTAGATGGCCGAGGTGTTAAGGCGACGAGACAAAGTTACAACAATATAATAGGAAGTTACATCAGAAGTCCCGTGTGGAAAAATTTCGTGGCGCTGTACTGTTTCTGTCCAGTCCGCCTTGAGTCGACACTGGCGCTCCACAGGCTGACTGTCCAGTGGCTAGACTGGGATGTAACGCTCGGATCGACTAGTTTCTAGACAGATCGGCTATTTTGATAAAAAAATAATTAATAATTAAATAATATAATTATTTTTTATGTCATAAAAGTCCAATATATAGATTTTGCAGTTAATTAAAAATATAAAAAAAGTTTTTGTACACAAAAAAAGAAGAAATGAGTTTCCGCAAATCTCTTGTACATACGCCGGGTGTCGAACTTCTGATGCAACTTCCTATTATATTGTTGTAACTTTGTCCCGTCGTCTTAACACCTCGGCCATCTAAAAGTTAAATTATTTTTCATTTCTGTTGGATATGAATTTCAACTCATTACATCCTAATATTTATTTGAATAAAACATGAACAATTTTTAAACATCAAAAATGCTTGATGTGTGAATAAACCATTGAAAAAAATAAAGTTTGTATGATTTTCTTGCTGTTAGGCTACGAAATAATGATTGTTTATTATTTCAACTAATTAATACCTTAGGCTTATTTATCATTTACGCAATCAATACATAATTAAAATAAATTAAATAAATCATTAATAATAATATTTGATTTTCTGGAATATCATCAATATTATACATAGCATTATACATATTATAATTATCATAAATTCAATATAAATTTATTATAACTTGACTATATAATTCAATTGAAAAAAATGTTTTTAAACATTCTTAAAAAAATCATCGTTCTTAAGAATGCAGTTCTTGTATTAAGATTTCGATCACCTTCAACCATTATTGTTTACTATCTTGAATATGTAATAGTGTACAATTAATTATTGCTTAAGCATCTGTGCAATTGTGTATTGTAATTTCCTAAGGACAATCTTTATATATTCAAATTCGTAACGAACTCCTAGATAGCGCCAAGACTGGGACTAGACAGCAGAAAGTTTTGAATCAAACACGTAGCAAAACTAGACAGCGCCAGTGTAGCGCCAGGCTAGTATTGCGTGAATAGACCGGCTTGAGAAAAACTGTACTGGCTTTAGCATGATTCAAGACTGCCACGAAATTTTTCCACACGGGGTTCGACACCCGGCGTATGTACATGAGATTTGCGGAAACTCATTTCTTCTTTTTTTTTGTACAAAAACCTTTTTTATATTTTTAATTAACTACAAAATCTATATATTGGAGTTTTATGGCATAAAAAATAATTATATTATTTAATTATTCATTATTTTTTATCAAAATAGCCGATCTGTCTAGAAACTAGTCGATCCGAGCGTTACATCCCAGTCTAGCCACTGGACAGTCAGCCTGTGGAGCGCCAGTGTCGACTCAAGGCGGACTGGACAGAAACAGTACAGCGCCACGAAATTTTTCCACACGGGTTTTCACTGGTTGTCAGTGAGCGGATTCTAGCTATTTCAATCAGTGAGATTTCACTGACAATCAGTGACTTTTCACTGATTTAGATTTAGAGAGTACAAAAAAAGATTCAATTGAAATCGAACGACTGCAATTGCGAAATTAAATCGACAATTCTGGTGAAACGCAATTCAATTCGAACATGGTGAATTTTATTTAATGTCCAATTGCTAAATCGCAATTAAAAAATTCGTCCATGAATTAAGTTGAATGTCTGCAATTGCAGTGAATTGCAGATATGGAATAGAACTAGTACAGTGTACACCGTTCTATTGGAGTCGATTGTTTGGCAACTTTATTGAGTAGTCTATTGGGGTGGATTGACGGTTTGCAATTCAAAGCCCAATTTTTAAATAGTTTTAAACTGTCCACAATGATAACATTTCAGAATTGATTTTTTTGGCCTACACTGAAAAAAAGATTAGTTGGGACAACTAATAAAATTGTTGGGACAACTAT
>CAKNYM010050171.1:63168-74075 GCA_932195095.1 Andricus curvator | reverse complement strand
GTTCCAACAATTTTATTAGTTGTCCCAACTAATCTTTTTTTTCAGTGAAGATAGCTGATCAGAGTAAGACTAGCGCCAGTCCTGGACCAGATTAGATATTTCAGACTAGACAGTCTAGACTCTAGATAATACTAGACTTGGGTCAGACGTGAAACCAGACTGCCATACAAACTGTCCACACAGGGGTATGTTTAGTTCATTTAATTAAAGTATTTGATTAAATCAAACAAATTATTTTGTTACGTTAACCAAATCACTTTCTAATAAATAATATCTTCCGCACAACACATTTATTTTTTTGAAACAACTAAACGTAAAATAAATAGTTACTTTAAATTTACCAAACGAACTCATAGTGTTCTTTAAAGAGAACTAAATGTTTAGTTGCATTAACTAAATTCTTTCGTTTCAGCAAATAAACTATAGCAGTGTGAACAAACTGTTTTGTTGAATTAGCTTAATTTTTCTGAGTTCACGGGTAATTTTTAATCGAATTCAAAATTAGAATACTTGGCGTATTCTGAAGATTGAACACGTGAAGCTCCGCCATCTATAACGGGGTGAAAATTGAGCCGCTAACTTAGTTTAAAAAATATTTTTACTTCACATACGTTTGTCAAACTTCTGCCACTAGATATTTTATAATTCACAATGTTGTCATTATAAAATTGCATTTCAACGAATAGAAATAAATAACTGAAACTGAAGATTCAGTAATTCTTGTTTTATTAATCCACTTCAGTGACGACTTTTTCCTAGTCTTTCTACTCACTGTAGAAAACCTGGAATTTGTTTTTCAAGTGAGTTTCCATTTTCAGTTTTTTCATTTATCGCGTGAAAATGAGGCATTGCTGATTGACTGGCACACCAGAAGTGTTTGCAACACTTCTTTAAAAAATGCAGTATTCCAAATTATTTTTAAATGCGCTTTAATGCTTATCGCTTTATGTAATATTTAAAAAATATATTCTTTAAATTTAAAATTTGTATTTTTGTGATGAGGATAGGAATCTTGAAACGAGGAAGACGTCAGAACTAAACTGTGAGGTGTGCGACGGCGCCGGAACTGTGTCGACGCTCCGTTTTATTGAGCGTATCGGGGATGTCGACTTTCGCTTGCTTCCAAATATTCTCATTCGAAACCTGCTTTACACGCACTCCATAGAATCATGACATTGTTATAAATTTTTATTTACTAGATTAAAACATAATTTTCGGCTGATTATTTATTTGATTAATTAAAAAAATTATTTTGAGTTGTTCATAATTTCGTTGTTGTTACACTTGAGAAATATTACAATTCGACCTTGAAATAATACATCATTGCAGAAGTGAGCGGACGTATTGTGGTCAGCGGAGCCACACGCTGTCTCACTCGGGGGCCGTTTTCAGTCAATGAGCCCAACGTAAACAATGTGGAAAGTGCATGCAGGAAAGGTATACCGAATATTGGGAAAAACCCGAACCCAAAAGCCCACTGATTTTAATCTGCGACTACAATTCTAAGTTGCTGTAAAAGGAATAATGTCCCCATGTTTATGGTTACGGCTATTGTAATTGAGAGTTTAAGTTCTTAAGATTAGTCCTTCATTCAAGTCAAGACAGTAGTTAGTTGTAGTATATTTCCAGCCGAGATTTTCCGTTTACAGTATAAAAATGAGCTGTATAAAATCTAGAAAAAAAAATCAATTCAATACAGTTTCACTGTTAAATTTATTTTGCAAATAATAATACAATACTTTTTGAGGACATTTTTAATGCGATAAAGAAATCAAATGAAATTAAAGTCGTAAATTTAAAAATTCAAATTTATAAAAATCTAAATGGAAACTAAAGAAATGCACAAATCTTAATTTGAAGCATTCAATACTAAACTATACAAAACAAAGCATACGAAATGGAGCATTTCGAATTTATATTTAAGTGCAAACAAAATTTAAAACCTAACAATTTTTAATGGTTCAATCTAAATTTTTAAACACTGTTGTGAATCATTCGAAAATGAATCATACAGAACGAATTGTCAATGGAACAGAAAGATTTAAGTAATTTAAGACAGAAAAACAAAGTAAAACGTGAAACATAAATTAACTGATTTTTCATTGAAAATTACATAACATGACCTAAAAATTTGTCTGGCTAATGCTAATAGTTAATAAAAACTAAATAAATAGTACATAGTATATAATAAACAAATAGTAAATAATATATTAATAGTAAATAATTGACTAAAAAATATTTTATTTTATTCTAGAACCCTGGTGTCAAACTTTGTAGGCCAAAATATATCTGAAAAAATGTATCAGCAAAAAATATTTAAATAAAAAACTATTCTAATTATTGAACGTATTGATAGTTCTTAAAATATCTTAACTTATATAATAAATATAAATTAGACAAACGCATTTGCAAAAAATTTGCAAGCACCGAGAATCGAACCCTAACTGCCTAAGTTGATATAAACCGCGTGCGCTTAACTTAATTGAGTTAACGCGTTAACGCGCGCAAACCCAATATCTTAACTACAAAAGAGGATCACTCATTCACTAGACCGTATAATTATTTATGATATTCTTTTAAAACAGGGTATCTCATATTTTAATGAAATTTATTTAAATCTACAAGAATATTATTCTGGTAATTTTTTGTCATGCATGGACAAAAGTTTCAAATTAATATTACAAAAATTCTAAGAACTTGATATGAGGGGCTGATAGCAAAAGCGGAGTAGAAAAATCGTCGGAGCAAAAACGAGTTAAGAACGATGTGGTTAAAAAGAAACAAGAATAACGAAGATTGTATCGTATATAGTATAATATAAGGATATAATAGTACGGTAGATTATATTATAATCTATCATTGTATTACACTTTTATGTTATAATATACGATACAATCCTCGTTATTCTTGTTTCTTTTTAACTCGTTTTTGCTCAGACTACTTTTCTACTCCGTTTTTGCTATCAGCCGCTCATATAACTAAAAAAAATGGTATAGATTATACTGCTAAGATGATGAGAAAACAAATTCGTTTTAATAATATTCACTTTTTATTTTGTATAAGTTTAGGAACCCTATCAATTTTCAGAAAATTGTGAAAAAAATTTTACCGATTGGCACTTAACAATGTTTACGTTATAGAATGCCGTGTATGAGACTATGCGCTGTGTATAAGCATAGGGAATAATAGCATTATACACGACGTTGTCAGCACATAGACTCATATTAAATGGAGGCGTCTGTATAATATTATGCAGTAAGGGGGAGGAATTGGACTTTTCACGTCGGGTGCGATGTGCAGTACGAGTCGCACGTAAGCGTGCACACGAGCCGTAGGCAAGCGCACGTACGAAGCTGAAGACAAGTGTGCAAGCACGAGCCGAAGACGAGTACTGCAGACATCACACGAAATTAATAATTATGATTTGTTTATAGTTATTTATAATAATAGTCATGATTATCATATTTAGGTAAATGTTATTGGTTTTCTTTTCTAGCATCTTAACCATTTTAAATTTAATAATAATTATCGCTCTAGCAAACATTTTTTTCATGCTCTATAGGTTGATTTCAGTCCAGAAAAAATGGATTTACAATTGCAAAGTTGTAAGATTAGTATTGTAAACGTTTAATGAGCATATCGTAGTAACAACGATACACCTCAGTCAGGCTGAAATGGTCAAAAAAACTTTATTGCGCATTGTGAAATCCTTAAAATCTTTATGAAATCTTTATGAAATCATTCAAATCTTTTAAATCTATCTGAACTCCTTGCGAAATATTTGAAATTTTTTTTTTTAATATTTGGTAATATTTGTAAAATTATTGAAATCTTTGGGAAATCATTGAAGTCGTTGTGAAATCTTTTAAATCTACACAGTAAAAAAAATGTTCAAAATGATAGCGAAATCAATATCATTTTGATATGCAACAAAAATGATACCGAAATCAAGATCATTTTGATCGGCCGGAATGAATGATCGACTTTTGAGATCATAATGATCTGATGCGGGATCAGGTATCAAAGCAAACCAAGATGGCTGACGTTCTTAGAGTACTTTAGCTCATATGCGAGCTTTTTATGGTTTCTGATCGTGCAGTTTACTTGAAAAATTAAAAAATTAACGAATTCTGATATTAGAAAACGTCATCTGTTAAATGTAGTTGTCACTTGCGTGTGGTTAGATAACATTTTTAGGTTATGTCGTTATGACATCGGCGCCAAAAATTGGCGGCCATTTTGTTTAGTCTGACAAATGACCCAAAAAAGATGATCAAGATGATCCGAATAGGCAGACCATTATGATCTCGAGAGTCAAATGATCGTTGGTGTAAAATGCTCTGCAACAAAATTGATCCTTTTTTTTACTGTGTATCAAAAATCTCTGAGATCTTTGGGAAATCATTGAAATTTTTGTTAGATCCATGTGGAAATCGGCCCAACTTAGCCCATCTTATAACTGGGCGCCGATTGGTCCCCAACTGGTTAGCCCAGATAACCAAAAGTGAAATTAATTGACAGATTATTTTAATTATATGAGTAAGTGGATGCAATCCAACCCGAATCCTGAAACTTTTCCAATTATTCCGACTTTTGAATTATCAAAACTTATATTAATAAAGCCGATCAGTGTTTGATTTCTTGCTTGGGCATACATTGGGCATACCCATAGAACGCCCATAGTGGACGTTCTGCATTATCTAACAGATTATTTTTATTATATGATTGCATGGATGCAATCCCACCCAACTCCTGAAACTTTTATATTTATTCCAATTTTTTAATTATCAAAACTTATGTTAATAAGCCGATCAATGTTTGATTTCTCGCTTGGGCTTACATTGGACATACCCATAGAACACCCATAGTGCACTTTCTAAATTAATTAACAGATTATTTTAATTATATGAGTAACTGAATCCAAATCCATCAAAATCCTGAAGCTTTTACAATTATTCAGAAGTTTTAATTATCAAAACTTATGTTGATAAAGCCGATCAGTGCTTATTTATTCTTAATTGGGCTTAAATTGAGCTTACCCATAGAACGCTCATAATGAGCATTATCGGAGCAAACCAGCCTGGACCCAAAAAGTAACCCCAGTTATGTCGATAGAGGGCAGTAGAGAGATAAAATGTCGGCTGTGGTATGCTGCTACTTACATCGCTAAATTTATTTTAAACTGCGTCCGTTTAGAAATAAATATGAATCGGGATAATTCTGATAAAAAAACGCCGTGTGAATAATAAATTACACATACGGGTTAAAAAATATTGAGCGATTCAAGCAGAATCTAGCACCCATATTTTATTCATATGAATGAAAATAATTCTTACATTATAACCTTACATAGTAAATGAATCATTTACGAATATAACTTGTTTATTATATTTTGTTGGAAATGTTGAAGTATATTAATTTGCTGAAAAATTTTTTTTCTCTCATCCATAAAAGAACTTCTGACCATTAAATTTTGTTTATACACTAAAATTTTGCTTTTAACATTACGTTGAGTTTATAATATATCTTACATATTATATTTTTCATATACTTAAAATAATGAAACTGTTTTCGGATTAGATATAAGTTCTAAATTAAAATCGAAATTTCCTAAAAGCGACGAAGAGATCAGCAGAGTACAGTAACATTTTCAAGTAAAACAACAATGAATAAACATTTGTTTTAAACTTAGCATTTTGTAATTTTAAAAGACCCGCCTGTATTAATTAACGTGTGCGGCTGCGCGAGCCGCAACACCACAGACGGGCTGTGCCGTCTGCACAAAAGCAGTTGTGCACGCCATTTTTTCTTGCAGTTGAGTCCGTTCAAGCTTCCGTAAAATAAGACTATTAAACAAAGTTTTTTCGTGTTTTTATAGTAAAAATAAACAAAATAAGTCATTGCCTTGTGTTGTTTCTCATTCTCAGTTGAGAATTTGTACTAAACCAAATTTAATACAGAAAACACCACGTCAGATGCTTTTAGGACTGAGCTGACTGTTTGAAGAGACTGGGGTGGAGGTCAAAAGGAATAACAGGATGCTAAAAGTTCTTAAATCATGAAGAAGTGTCACATTAAAAAAAAAAAGAACAAATATTTATCATTTATTATACTTTCAACTTTATGAATTCAATAATTGTACCCTTTTTTATTAATTGGGCATAAAGTAGGCTGCCCAACTAAGGCCCAGCTATTCACCTCAATCTGGGCATTCGTTGGGCTGACCTTTACAACCCAGACAGTAGCCCAGTTGGGCAGTGATTGGGCTGCCTGATTGGGGTCCAACTATTAATTGGGCAATCTGGTTCGGGCCCAGTCTGGCCTCAATTAACTTTTCCACGTGGGGATCTTTCAAATCTATCTGCAATCTTTGTGAAATAATCAGAGTCTTTGTGAAATCCTTTAAATCTACCCAAAAGTTTTGCGAAATCTTTGGAAAGTCATTGAAATCTTTGTGCAAACTTTGAAATCTATCTGCAATATTTGTGAAATAATTGAATTCTTTGTGAAATCTTTTAAATCTATCCGAAATCTTTGCGAAATATTTGAAATCTTTGGAAGAAATTCGAAATCTTTGGGAAATCATTGAAATCTTTGTGAATTTTTTCTGAAATCTTTGGAAATCTTTGCGAAATCTTTAAAATATTTTTGAAATATTTTGAAATATTTGTAAAATTATTGAAATTACGAATTTGGAGTGAAATGTTTGAAATTTTCAACATTGAAAATGGCGGAAAAAGAATGTGAAAATAAGTTTTGTGGCTTCAGAATGGGTTCTCAAAGCTTTTGTGGGTCGCTGATTACGAATCTGTAGTCGAAATTCCAAAATTCAGAATGGCAGATCCAATATGGCGGCCAACAAATTAAAAAATTGGTCCAGTGGCTTTAAAATGGGACATCAGGATTGTTTTGGGCCGCTGATTACGAATCTAATATAATAATTGATCCGTCATTTTTAATTTTGGAGTTTTTACCTCATATTCGTAATAAGTGACTCCAAAAACTGCTGAAAACCCATTTTGAAGCCACAGGACTTATTTTCAAATTGTTGTCCGCCATATTGGATCTGTCATTCTGAATTTTGAAATTTTTACTTTAGATTCGTAATCTGCGATCGAAAACCCCCCTTAGAAATTATTTTCAGCTAATATTACTATTGTCGATTAGTTAAAATTACGTTTAGTATGTAAAAAGGCTGTATTTTTCATTTTGTTTAATGATAAAATCCATTCCCTTAACAAAACAAAATGTTGTCAAGGTTTCTTAATGTCAAATGAAGTTCTACAATACTTTTAACTTGCATTTTTTCTTGTAGTTTATTAAAAACTATGTGAAAAACATTTTAAAAAAGGTCAAAAATGTGTCATACATGTATGGCACCATGCCGCACAGGGTTAAGGTTTTTGATTTAAAATCTTACTTTAAAAAAAGTCTCTCAACAAAGTCGATTAAGGAGCCAGGCTGAGAGGCCTAGAAAATTAGATTATGATAACATACAGAAGAAGTAGATAACAAAATACTATAATAGGTGGGTATGGTGATCTCAAGGTCATAGCGTGGTTCAGATTTAGCAGTGTCAGACCAGCCCCGTGTGGAAAAATTTCGTGGCGCTGTACTGTTTCTGTCCAGTCCGCCTTGAGTCGACACTGGCGCTCCACAGGCTGACTGTCCAGTGCCTAGACTGGGATGTAACGCTCGGATCGACTAGTTTCTAGACAGATCGGCTATTTTGATAAAAAATAATTAATAATTAAATAATATAATTATTTTTTATGCCATAAAAGTCCAATATATAGATTTTTCAGTTAATTAAAAATATAAAAAAAGTTTTTGTACAAAAAAAAAGGAAGAAATGAGTTTCCGCAAATCTCTTGTACATACGCCGGGTGTCGAACGTCTGATGTAACTTCCTATTATATTGTCGTAACTTTGTCCCGTCGCCTTAACACCTCGGCCATCTAAAAGTTAAACTTTTTTAAATTTTTGTCGTATATGAATTTCAATTCATTACATCCTAATATTTATTTGAATAAAACATGAACAATTTTTAAGCATTAAAATTGCTTGATGTGTGAATAAATCATTGAAAAAAATTAAGTTTGTATGATTTTCTTGCGGTTGGGCTACGAAATAATGATTTTTTTACTATTTTAAATAAGTAATACGTTAGGCTTAATTATCATTTACGCAATCAATAAATAATTAAAATAAATTAAATAAATCATTTATAATAATATTTTATTTTCTTGAATATCATCAATATTGTACATAGCATTATACATATTATAATTATTATCAATTCAATATAAATTTATTATAACTTGACTATATAATTCAATTGAAAAAAAGGTTCTTAACCATTCTTAAACAAAATCGTTCTTAAGAATACAGTTCTTGTATTAAGATTTTGCTCACCTTCAACCATTATTGTATACTATCTTAAATATGTAATAGTGTACAATTAATTATTGCTTAAGCATTTGTGCAATTGTGTATTGTAATTACCTAAATCTTTGATTCAAAAATGATTATTTTCTGAATTCACCTCTGTAATTTTTGTTTAGGTCCAAACCGTGATTCTATCTAGAAACTAGCTAAAATCTGCACAATCTTTATATATTCAAATTCGTAATGAACTCCTAGATAGTGCCAAGACTGGGACTAGACAGCAGAAAGTTTTGAATCAAACACGTAGCAAAACTAGACAGCGCCAGTGTAGCGCCAGGCTAGTATTGCGTGAATAGACCGGCTTGAGAAAAACTGTACTGGCTTTAGCATGATTCAAGACTGCCACGAAATTTTTCCACACGGGGCGCAGCGGTATAATGTCGGCTAGGGTTTGAAGACAGGCAAGTCCGAAACACATGCAAGGCAGCCAGAGTAAATCAACAGAGAAAGCTTGAAAATTCAGAATGTCCGGGATTCCCGAAGGGTGCGAATGGTAAACGGAGAAGAGATAATAAGCTACCAGTAACCTCCCGTGGAGAGGAGCGTCGGACGTTCAAAAGCGTCATGACGTAAGTACTTGCTGGGCCCAATTAGCTGCAGACTACTATAGTCATTGGTGGCTGTATTTTAGATTGAGACTACGGAGGTTATGAAAAATACCATGAGAAACAAGACTGATTCTGTGTATCTCGCAATTAAAAATTTGGTTAACTTTACTTTTAAGCTTCATATTATGTATTTGCATTGCAAAATAAGGACACCCCTTTTAGACCCTTAGAGAAATTGGGTAAGTTCCAGACAAGTCTACCCATTCTGTAGTTGCGTTCATATGTAATAACATATATTTTTTAGGATATGATCAAAGGATTACTTCATGGTTAAAAAAATTAATAAAAAATTATGGCACCTAATATGTATGTCATTCCATGAAAATGGGGGGGGGGGGCAACTGAATTTTTAGCAAATACAAATTTTTTAAGGGGTTAGCTACCCTTGCACATCACCTATTATGTAGACATTGAAAAGACAGGTTTAATTTTCCAAAAGTACCAATGAAATAACCTGAAATATCTTTTTTTTTTATGTCCCGAATTATATAGGCTGGGCGAGACCCTTCGGGAAACCTCCCTAACACCACCCTTACTACAACCCGTGCAGAAATCGCCAAGTTTGTTCCATGTTCCAGACTTGGGCCAGGCTGGGCTGGGTCACTGTAACCGAACAGTTCGGTTGCTGTAACTAAACTGCTCGCTTAAGATCAGTACCCAGAACCAAAATGTTTGGTTACAGTAACCTGAAAGTTCGATTTTAGTAATAGGACAGTTGGTTTAAACTTTAAAGACTTTAAAGTAAACTAACTGTTTGGTTACATCAATTCGTCCCCCTTCACTCCCCCTTATCATCATTCGGGTGGGATTGTGTGCTGGGCTGCAAAATGATACACATATTTGTAGAATACTCTTGAAACTTATGAATTTTGAAAAATTTCAAATTTTTCATTTGTCAATTTTCGGTCTTGTGAAAAATATAAAAGATTTAAAATATATTATATGCAGTTGAGAGTAAAACTCTGATGGAAAGCAAGGCGTTGAAACATATACAGTCCCAACTTCACTCACTTCTGTGCGAGAGCCTAAAGCATTATTTATTTCTAAATCATCAATGCCAAGATATAAAGGCAATAAAGGTAATTCCTTGTACGCTATTTCTCTTCACTGCACACTGTAGAATTTAGATTAAAAAAGTCAATCGCACTTCAATTCACCTTCAACAGACGCTTATGAAATGTTATGAAACAGAAACACTGATGCTACGCAGCTATGATTAGGGAAGCGCGTCATAACGGTATCTGCCCATCCAGAACGCGACAATTCTCGAGTTTGCGCAGTGCGAGTAGACAATCAGGTGAAAACAAAATGGATAAAGTTCCCAATAGCTGAATTTTCCGATTTTATTGAAATTTCGAATACTTATGTATTTTGATGCTCTGATTACGAATATGTTAGTGAAAATTGGCGACTAAGCGATTTTCATGGTGAAAACCATAAAAAACACCATAAAAATCATGTTTTTTGCGTTTTTCTCAGTAAATACGCAGAATATCAAAAAACGTTTTAAACAAAAGTTTTAGCTAGTATAAAAATACATCTTTGTTGTAGAATACACTTTTCGCCTAAAACCATCATTTTTTGAGAAAAAGGGGATTGCGTTGTAAAAACAAGAAAAAGACGCAGAAAGTTACCGAAATGCATTCGGTCACGTTTTTTGCGTGTATTTAAACCAATACGCACAATATTATATATTATATATAATATATATTATATATACAATATTATATTCCCGCCCCCACGATAGGCTGGAAAGGAGGTCGTGTGTGACTTAAGTTATTTCTGTGACCTGTGACACGGGTTTCTTCCCGCCCCCACAACACCTGGGAAAGGGGGTCGTGTGTGACCTAA
>CAKNYM010050171.1:50729-63158 GCA_932195095.1 Andricus curvator | reverse complement strand
CCTAAGTTATTTCTATGACCTGCACAGGGGTTCCTTCCCGCCCCCACAACACCTGGGAAAGGGGGTGGTGTGTGACCTAAGTTATTTGTTGTGCCCTATCACAGGGGTGCCTTCCCGCCCCCAAAATAGGCTGGAAAGGGGTAGGGTTTCGGTGGTTGCTGCCATTACTTACGGTCTCTCGTCGCCACTTAGAGCCTGTCGCCACGGTAATTAACAATAGAGAAAGAGCTGACGGTTAGATCTATCACTAATTTTCTCGAAAACTATCACTCGCAAAATTTTGCGTAGTGGCTTAGATAAACGAAAAAACCATGATTTTCATGGTTTTTTTATGGTTTTTTCATGGTTTCACCATGAAAATCGCTTTGTCGACAATTTTCATTATCATATTCGTAATCAGCGCGTCAAATTACATAAATGTAAGAAGTTTTAACAAAATGAGAAAAAAACGTGACCGAACGCATCTCCGTAACTTTCTTCGTCTTTTTCTTGTTTTTACAACGCAATCCTCTTTTTCTCAAAAAATAATGGTTTTAGGCAAAAAGTGTATTCTACAAAAAAGATGTATTTTTAGATTAGCTAAAACTTTTGTTTCAAAAGTTTTTTGAAATTCTGCGTATTTACTGAGATAGACGCAAAAAACATGATTTTTATGGTGTTTTTTATGGTTTTCACCATTAAAATCGCTTAGTCGCCAATTTTCACTATCATATTCGTAATCAGCGCGTAAAAATACATAAGTATACGAAGTTTCAATAAAATCGGAAAATTCAGCTATTCGGAACTGCACCCAACAAAATAATTAAGATGTGTGTTCAAGAAGCATTAGATTAATGTATTAAACAAATTGAATAATTCATACTTTTTTAATATTAATATATGTATAATTTAACATTCTGTAATATATCTTAATTACCTGTGCAGACCAGTGCACTAGTGCGCGTGCGTAGCTCAGTGAGCCGTAACCAAACTGCAAAGTTCGTGCAACCGAACTGTTACAACCAGACAGGTTGAGTCGTCACAAGCGTACCAATTCGGTTGTCACAAACCATCGTCCAGTTCAGGCAACCGACATAGTGCCAACTAAACATAGTTCAGTAAGAGCAACCAAACCATTTCTTTGCGTGTATGTTTCTACTTTCGCATCCCTTTTTCTTTGTTTCAGGTCCTTACGTGCATAGTTTCTCGTAATTCTCTTACCTTGAGATCATTTATCCCTTCAGCATTCCAAACACCTAGTCTCCATTGATCGCCTGAAAATCGATTTTTACCTTTACCATGTGCATGCCTTTCGCCAATCAAAGTTTCAGTCCATTCCGAGGCTATCTCATTGTCAATATTAGATTAGCATTAAATTCTTTTAAGAAGTTTTGTATTTATATCGTTCAATTCAATCTGTTTTTAACAAAATAAAAAAACGTTCGTTAATATTTATCTGTATGATTATTCATAGTATGTATTGATTTGAAATAAGTCCATGCTTTTCGCTACATGCGCAGTTAAAAACGTCGGCACCAGTCCCTGGTCATCTAGCAGATATCAACGAACTAAAAATAAACCCTCAAAAAGAGTTCTTTTGGAGTCTGAGTTTTAAAGAATGACAACTTTTACTTGAGCTGCAACGTTACCCCACCCCCAATTTTTTTCTGTGTAGAAAATAAAGTATTATTATAAACTTTTATTGTTTGCGACGTAGCAAGTTCTTCTTAAATTGTTAGAATAAATAATTATAATTGAAAATGTGTACATGTTTAATATATAACCTCTTATTGATTTTTTTCAAGCGATTAGATCAGAATAAAAATGCAGAATATAATAAATTAAAGAGGGAAACGTTGCTGTTTTGTTACCTGCAAAAATTTACAAATAAATGCACCACCAGTCGAACTTTCATCTCTTGACTGTTTACAAACAAAACTGAAATAAACGTGCTAAGATTTGCAGCGTCATCTGCCAAAAAGTAAAAACTGTGAAAATCTTCCTTAAATTAAAATATTTCTAAAGTCTTTTCACTATATTGCCTCGGATATTTTTTCAATTCTATTTCGTTTTCTATTTTTGTGTGCTTTAACATGTTGAGTTTATTTTTATTCTTGGCTGATTTTAAGAAAATTAAAATACACCAGAGACTCGATAGATGAACAATCTCGGGGGTTGCCTGAAAATGGCCTTGTTCATATAACGCGTACAGCGAAACGTAAACAGGCAGGGCCGCCTGTACCGTTCCCATAATATTGCGCAATCTACTTGACTGAGTAGTATAGTGCATGCGTCCCTTCAGAGGCGGAGTCGCAACCGTCTCTCGCTCCGTCCCCTGAGAAACTGTAGGGACCAGCAATTCTAGGAATTCATATAACGCGTCCGATCGCGCGTTCAAATAGCGAGTCTCTGGTGTATTTACTTATTTCACCATGAGTCCAATGCTAAAGTTATAGGTACAATATTTTCATTCTCGCCAACAGTTGTCGCAAGGGTCAAGGTGCACCTAATAAGTATTAATTAAGTTAAGTGTGACTTTTTGATATAGGAGTGTGTCAATGCGATGTACACAATGAAAAAACAATGAACATCTACGTAGAAAGATGTGAGTGATAGTTGTACTTTTCAATGCAGTAGATATGATATATGTATAGTTATCAACTGTTTCTCCATTACGCAACTTTTTGACATCTTTTTACATCAAAAAGTGACGCTTTGGGATTTAATGTGTAAGTGTGATAACGGGGTCAGTATACAGTTACAACATAAAGATTATATCTCTTTTCATTTGTAGAAAAAAGGCGTCTCTCATTAGTTATTGATTTAAGCAATTATTTTCAAAGAAACTGATTTCCCTCTAAAAACTCCAATTTGCGATTGTGTGATCTGGTCTTTTAATTTGAATTTTACCTATATAAAGCACCATTTGTTGATTTTTTTTAGGAATAAAGGAAGATATATTTTCCTTGAATATCCGTTTTTTTCGACAATTTTATACTTTTATTATTTTTAATGATAAATTATGACAGGGTTATTAAAAATTAGACTCAGGAGGTTAATAAACCTCATTTTTTCAAACAAAATATAAGTGAATAATAATAATAATCGGTTAATAACATTTTATTATATCCATTCACACACATAGATAATTTTTAAAACAATCTAGAAATCATACAATTTGAAATAGGTAAGTTTTTTACGATTACTGAACCTTCATACCAAATTCAAATTTTTATTTTTTATTTTCATTAATATTCTTATAAACGACAAAAAATGAAAACAAACATACACATTATGAAAATTAGTGAATGTACCATTAACAGTTACGAAAGTAAAATTTGGTAAACATGGGATTAAGTGTTTTTTTTATACGCAGCACACTATTAACCAGTCATGACAAAAAGTCTGAAATCGTTGACACACTGCCAAAAAATTTTATTTAAATATATCAACACCTATCACACTTACCCCTATCGACTATGGCAGCATATATGCGCCATTGCTTACGTGAGCCTGTACTTTTCATATGGCGACCAAACTTTCAGTTTCTAAAAGAACGCTAAGGTGGAGGGGTGAATCGGAAGTATACAATCGGCTAAATGCAGCATAAGAATCATCTGCGTAATAGTGTGCGAGGTTTGCAGGGAGGCCTAACAGGGAGACAGGGATGTATCGCTGTGGGATAATTCTCTTCTGGTTGTGCGGATTATGGGGTGTCTATGCCTAATATGGCGCTTTATTATTTAACAGCCTCCTAATGGGGAGTATTTCACCGTACCAATTTCAAAGCACACGTCCCTCATGGTACATTCGGGATTGTTGTACTTTAGTGCTGCCTTCATCATCGATTATACAGTGGTTGTTAGAAATCCCCGGAGAACATAAATAAGGAAAAAAATGTTATATGTTAATATATTAATGTATGAACAATCAAGCTTTCATTATAATTTTATATTAACTAACACTGCAAATACTCAAACTCATTAACTAATGGAATCAGCCCATGGAAGTAAGGGATCACCAGATAATTGATCCCTTTCCCTTCTGCAACACACGCTCTTAATTTGAAACAGAGAGAAAGTGGGTTACTGAATAAATCAGTAAAGTTTATTGATTAGGCAGTGAAAACGGTCACTGATTTTATTCAATAGTCCACTTCTCGTTATAGTAAGTCAAGTTGCATGATCCGCCACTGGCGGAATCTCTGTGGTCTTCAGTGTTAGTTCCTTGCCTTTTTGAATCACAGTGTCAGTCTATTCATCTAGAATTCAATAATTTAAACCCATGAATCTGTTTATTTGTAAAATTTTAAATTAGGCCAGCTATTTTTATTTCATTGCTGCACCATGCTACTACCACTCTCTGAAGGCGGCTATTTCTTCAGAATGCTTCCTGAATTTTTATATGTAACTTATTTTAAATATAACCTTACTTCGCTAAATAATATTAGAAACGCTATTTCAATAGGTTGTTTAATAAAATCTTAAGTTAAATTTTGATCACGATTGGGAAACAAAAATGTCTCTTATAGCATTGTGTATGTATATGTTACGCTCAATAGCCGAAAACGACAACATATTATAGGAACAATTCTACGATTTGAAAAAATCCAAGTGCTTGGTTTATTTAGCCATTCAGAAGATCTTCTCAGCTATTCTTCTGAAAGCCGGACACGTTTTAGGCAATCACCGGAAACCAACCATAGAGTATTAAAACACATTAAATGGCTATTTGATATTTTATTTTTATTCTGATGTTCATTTGATTATTGAAATATACTTTTGCAAAATAATAAGAATAATGATTTAATGTCATATATTTGAAAAATATTTTAATTTAAGTTCATGTTTTCACAAGTTTCGATGGTAAACATTTACTTATTTTTTAATTTGGCTTATTATAATTATATTAATAATATTATTAATGACCAATGATGAAAAAAACCATAAATAATCAAATAATCATTAAATAAAAAATCTTTATATTAATTAAATAATTAAATGATGAATTTAATTACAAAATAATAAGTATAATAATTTTATTTCATACATTTAAAAAGTCTTTTAATTCAAGTTCATGTTTTCACAGCTTAAAAAGATAAACATTTTATTTTTATGTTGCAATTTGATCACGGAAAGAAGTTAATGACTGAATTCACCATTTGACATGCATCATTTGAACTCTGAACGCATTTTTTGTAGATTTTAGTGAATATTACAACGTAAAGTAGCCGTATTGACGATTTTCCTTGCACAAGTTACAATTTGAAATAGTGAAAACATGAACCTAAATTAAAGCACTTTTTAAATATATGACATCAAGCTTAAATCATTATTCTTATTATTTTGTAAAAGTATATTTCATTAATTAGATGAGCATGAAAATAAAAATAAAATTTGAAATAGCCATTTACTGTGTTTTCCCTAAATCGTGTCAGGCTTTCAGAAGAAGAGCTGAGTATTTTTCTGAATGCCTGAATAAACCAGGCACTTGGACGCCATACATAGATTTCGTCCCAAATTCTTCTGAACGCCGGCAGTCGGCAGCTGAATGTCGGAATCCTCTAAATGCCTGCGACAGTCCGACGTACATATGCCGCCACTTGTACTTCAGACTTTTCTTGCGTCTTACATGTATAACTGTGTGTATCGAGTGTGTATAATATGTCGAAGATATGACATACTGGGGATGCACATTTTGCATATGTATTTATTATACCATTAAGCCATATCCCTTTCAGGGTAGCGTGACTCACTCGGTTCTAGCCGGGGATCAGGGAGTTCATATGATAAAAATGAGGAAGGGAATTGTACGAAGCGGTATAAAAGGGGGAGGGGGGTTTATATTTTTAGATTAATCTAGAATTCCCGTGTTGTTTATTTGAATAAGAGGTGTGCCAGGACAGAAAAGTGTGGCGACAAATAATTGTTTATGAGAAATGCATGATAAAGAGTGTCAGTGGAGTGAATGGAGCCTGAAACGAAAGACCTTGCATACTAATGGGCCCGAGAGGAGGGCTCTACATAATGACTTTGTGAAGCTCTTCACCTTGGGTGCTTGCTAGAGACATTGATTAGCGACCTAGGTCTAAGCATTTATAAATAAACAGCACGGCAATTCTAGATTATTCTCAATATCCATCCCCCTCCGACCCCTATACGGCCTTGTACAATTCCCTTCATCACTTTTCTCATATAAACTCCCTGATCCCCGTCTAGAACCGAGAGAGTCACGCTTACCCCGAAAGGGATATGGCCTTATGGTATAATAAAGACATATGCAAAATGTGCATCCCCCAGTATGTCATATCTTCGGCATAGTATACACACTCGATACACACAGTTATACATATGTAAGACGTAAGAAAAGTCTGAGGTACAAACAAGTGGCGCCGAGGAACCTCATCTCCAGAGGTGTTTACTCAGGAGCTTCGGAAGCCGAGGGTTCGGGTTCGAGTTCCCGTTCGAGCGGACTGTAATTTGAGGTAGCTTGAGTTGATGTCAAGTGCAGTATCCGAAAAACCTGGCCGAGATCAGGAGTCACAAGATGACGAGACGCATCTGCGATGGCGCCACAGTGATTTGTTTGTTTTACTTTCGGTTGGCCCGACTAACCACACCACCCCTTATTGTCTAACCGGTGGTTAATGAGGTCGTTAACGACGCTTCCACTAATTCCGCCTGGCCTGTTCCCACCTAGAAAACTCTACAAGGTATATAACTATGTGTATAAGTAGATGGTAGAGAACAAGAGAAGATGAGAGGAAGAGAAGTGGAGGTTTTCTCATCAGGCGATAATGATTTCAAGTGACCTTGAAACTCCCCTTCACTTACTCCTCTTTCGTTTAAGAGTTCACTCCTCTCATTCGTCCAGCAAAGTGAAGAGATGGAAGTCAAACCATAAAGTGGAGGCTTGTCCTTCTATTGAGTCGGTCTACAATCTATACGATTCTACGGAATAATCATAGATTTTTTTTACAAATTCTCACAAAAAAAAAACTTTTCTTTATATTTATATTTATTATGTAGAAGAATTGCACTAAGAAGTTATTTTTTCGAAAAATTGTTTCCTCTCTATATATGGTAAATAAGAAGTACAATCCAATGAATTTATATATAAAAGATATAAATTCATTGACTTGTATATAAAGATGAGAGACGTGAGACGTGGCCATGGGTGTGTTTTTCTGCGGTTATTCATTTTCATAGATGGCTGTTCACGTTTTCCAGGTCAGAAATATCAATCCTGGCAGCTATCTCATCGATTTTAATGAAACTGAATGTAATTGTAGTACTTTATGGGTAATGTTTTTTGGTCTAAGGATTTTCAAAATTTTCAAATATTCTGGGTGCTACACTATTTTGAAATTGTAGGTCAAATTTTTGTTATTATTATTATACCATCAAGCCACATCCCTTTCGGGGTAAGCGTGACTTACTCGGTGAGGAAGAGTGTGATGTGACGGAGGCCCAGGTTGCTGATCAATCCCTCTAGCGATCACCCCAAGTGAAGATCCTCACAAAGTCATCATGTAAAGGTTCCAACTCGGGCCCATTAGTGTCCAAGGTGTTTTGTTTCAGGCGTCATTCACTCCACTTGCACTCTTCTTCATGCATTTCTTATAAACTATTTGTCTCATAATTTTTCAGCTTTTGTTTAACTTTTCAGTTAGGCACAAATGCGTATATGGCCGGTATGAAATTACGTACGAAATCATATAGCCGGATAAGTTCCCCGCATTCTAAGCTCGAAACGAACCCTTTAGGTTGAAAAACGAGTCCCCGGGGCATTTTTGAAGTTTGAACTTCGAAAAAACACTTCTCGAGAAAACTCATTTAATGTTGGCGAGAGCCATAAGCGCACATGTTACACTTTTTTCGTTGAAAAGTAAATATACCCATTTCTCGTGCAGAAATGCGGTCATGGCACAAACAGGGCCCAGGCTTGGAAAAACTAGGCCCTGGCCTGGTGTTCTAGCCTGGGCAAAACTGGAATGAAACACCAAATCTGGCCAGGGCCCGGTTACATTACCAGGCTTGATCACTCAGCTTGGCCCAGGCTTGGCTCTAGTTTATTATTGATTCCTAGCCATTTTCTATTTTCTTAATTAAAAGTCGAAATTAAGCAGAAATATTTTTGATTTAAATTTAGAGTTGATAAATTAATCAACTTATTCATTAGTTTTTCAAATTGTGATTCAAATTACAAAATTGTGGTATTTCATTGATTATCTCGCCGAGTTCTGATTCTACCTCATCATCTGCATTATCATCATCTATATACAATAATTTTTTAATTGACGTCCGTCATATTTGTTTTATAATTTGAAGTTTGAAATACCATTAAATAAATTAACAACATATTTACACTTTTAAATTCGAAGAAAAAGTTTTCTCAGTTTGAGGTTAGAATTCACGTGCAATCTTAATGTGAAAATATTATTTATAATAATTAATATAAGTACTTACTTGCACTTTCACCACGTAAATATGGAATACTGCCGATTGCTCGATGCCTCCGGACTCTTAGACTTAGAGTGCTTTTTATTTTAGGCAATTTTATAAATTTAATTTCAATGATGACTTACATTTTCTTCATCGACCATTATCAATCACCACCATCACCACTAATTTCAATCACTCACTTGCACAAAATTTATAAATTAAGTTTGGCTCAAACTATCACTTAAATTTCCTTTCAGGAGACTTGAAGAATCTTGCTTTTTGCAGAATTTGCTACTTTGTAAAGTTTTACATTTGAAACTTACAAGTAATAAGAAAACAAAGAGAAAAATACTACGCCACCTTTCATCAATTTTAGGAATTTTAACGCTAGCTGCGCCCAAGCTGGAGCCATTGCAAAATTCAAGCTAGATCCAGGCTAGGGGACACCAGCCTGGCCCAAGTCTGGAACCGGGAAGAAACTTGGCGATTTCTGCACGGGTTCCGCTTGCTTTCAGGACATAAGTATAGTGTCAATAGATTCAGTATAGGTCTTACTATTATTCCCCACTTAAATCCGAAAATAATAATTTTGACCATGACTTAGACAAACGCGAATATCTTCTAAACTAGAGTCGAGTACAAAAGTCCTAACACCTGGCTTTGAAGCTTTATTACTCGGCGAGAAAATAATCGCAGAATTTTGAGTCAAAGACAGAAACATTCTTCAACATTATACTTGTAAAACGATGTCAGTTTAATTTCTGTCAAAAAATGTTTGGCCTCCCTGTAACACAAAATGTGTGAAAAAACAGAAGAAATGATCCTCAACTTTCACCACGTCGAAATTTAAAAAAATTCATAAGTATTCTGTAACATGTACTTAATTTGTTTTACTTCAATTTAGTGATTATTTTAATTAGTAGAGCTAAAAATGTAAAAAATAATGATCTCGGCTCTGGATAGAGATTTTAAGCTGAACTTAAAAGAAGCTTCTCGATTCAACGGTTTCATCTCAAAAGATGATCGATCAATAAAAATGATTAATTTCTGAATTTAAAAGCGTCGGAATAATTACGACATGGAAAAATCGTATTGAAACAACGTCTTTTCTCGGCATTGTCGAATTTAAGCGTAAAACAGATCCCTTCAAAAAAGGTCAAGCTCCCGAAAGCCATAGGCGTAGACTTTAAAGGCTGAATGACGCTTTGAAGATTCCTAATGTCTGATGCGCAGTGAAGAGAAGATTCAGTCTACGCCTATGGCTTAAGAGAGCTTGACCCTTTTTTTAAGGGATCTCTTTCACGCTTAAATTGGACAATGCTGAGAAAGGCCGTTTTTTCAAAACGAGTTTTCCAGTATTTAAGGGGTTACACCAGTGTAAAAGCATGCATTTTTGGACATTTTTTTTTGGGTTGAAGGAAAGGTAGTATGAAAAAGCGATTTGAGGATATATTTAAGCATGTATTGAACTTTACAGGGAAATTTTTTCATTAAAAAATATTTCAAAATGGCGGCACTGGAGCCATTCTCCGGCAGATTTTTTTTTTTGCGGCACGCAGTAGGACGACCGCAAATTTGAAGTTGGAACAAAAACACATTTTTTTTCTTAATCTGCATAAGAATAGCTAGAGAATGACGTACGGGATTTGAAAAATATAGTTTTTTGTAAAATTTACAAGTGTTTGAAGCAAAAATGTCATTTTTGGACGAAAAAAAGTCAAGTCATTTGTTTATAAAAATTTTTTTAATTAACTTATCGAAAAATCCGTACGTCATTCTCTTCAAAATGTTGTTTAAAATATGTGGTTAAAATTTGAAAAGAAAATATTGAAAATTGTTCGAGCTATGTTGCGTGCCGTTTTGAAAAAACGTGTTTTGAGAAAAACTCGTTTAAAGTTTTGAGTTGAGTTTTAGACATTAAGAAAGATTTACTTTCCGAATGAGCACTGACGCTACACTAACCTACTTTTGTTCGAAAATTTTGTTTGAATTGTACACGAATCCTCTCTAGGGACGTCTGTGAGTGTATCACAGAAGTTGAACATCAATGGGTAAGAGGGAACAGGGTACCTTCCGAGCTTCCTACCGCCTGTAGCCGTATGAGAGACGCCCGACACGCCTCAGCAAAAACGTGACATTACACAGAAAAAATTTTTTTCATGTATTAAACCTTTTGCCCCATATTCTACAAGGTTTAAACTAAATTTTAAGCGAAAAAAAATCGATTTTCTAAAAAATTTACACTGGTGTAACCCCTTAAACTCATTAAGATCGTAATTATTCCGACGCTTTTAATTCAGACATTATTAACTTTTATTGACCGTTCAACTTTTGGGATGAAACTGCTGAATCGAGAAGCTTCTTTTAAGCTAGAGTTCAGCTTAAAATTTCTATCCAGAGCCGAGATAATTATTATTTGCATTTTGAGCTCTACTAATTAAAATAGTCATTAAATTGAAGCTATTTTTCCCTATTTCTGATCGGGCGCTGATCGGGAAAAATAGGGAGGGCCAGACTAGTCCTGTAACGCTGTTTTAACCAGGCTCTGTCTAGAACTTCTAACAAGGTCCTAACAAGAATACCCTTCAACCGCCCGTCTAGACTCTCTCTGTATATGAATACGCACCAATTTTAGACCAATAATTTCAGAGGTTTATATTTCGTTATTTAAGAACCGTTTTTTGCATATATATTTATATCACACAACATCTGAATATTGAACATTTGCACTCTAATGTACCAAATGATTATTTTATTTATTTTTCACTGGGTTTCACATACACAGCACAAATCTAACTATTTGAATTTTATTTAATAAAAATTAACGTGGTAAAAACACGTGTTTATAATCGTTAAAAACTCGGATGCTTCAGATGAAAATAAATTTCAGGTTGCTGTCACGTGTTGTTGGGGCAGCCATTCGCCTGTTTACTAAAGCCTAATTTAGTGCATACAAACTTCTAAAGATGGCACTGCATCATATATACTGCAGCGCCATCTTCAGAAAGTTTATCTGGGGTATGCTGACTAAGGCCCGACCAGTGCCTGACTAGAATTTGTTGGTTCTTTCATCTAAATCAGGAACCAACTAAAGTCTGGCTCAAATACAAGATTAGGGCCTAACTAGATGTACATAGTTTTTCTAGTCCTAAGGAATAAAAAATCTTAGCAGTGCCTTAAAGGGCCCTGATTAGAACATACTAGTCCAGTTGTTCTAGTGAGATTCTGACTACTGCCCTAATTGAAATGGGGACAAATGGGGCGGTTTCTACATGGGGACGTGGTGGAAGTTGAGGGTCATTTCTCCTGTTTTTTCACACATTTTCTGTCACAGGAAAGACAAAAAATTTTTGACGAAAATCAAACTGACATCGTTTTTAAGTATAATGTTGAAGAGTGTTTCTGTCTTTGACTCAATATTCTGCCATTTTTTCTCGCCGAGTAATAAAGCTTCAAAAGCAGGTGTCAGGACTTTTGGACCCGACTTTAGAATAGCCAGCAAGGGCCCTTTTCATGCAGACGTCCACAAATAATAAATATTATTATTAATTTAAACAAAAATGTTTTCAAGAAAAATTTATATGTAATATGATGTATATATAAAATTTGATGAATATTTGAAATATCTATTTTATTTCAGAAAAGTATATTAATAAAAAAGAAAGAGATTGTTCAAGAAATGATTATCTCTATTGTTTGTTTATTGGGTGATTCACTCCAATTCAATTAGATTATTACAATTTCACAAATAGGAAAAAGAAATAATCCAAAAATATTTCATATATATTTCTAAAATTGCTAAATTTAGTGCAAACTTATTACAAACAAATTTTTTAATAAAAAGATTTCTTTCAAGAAATTGAGTTAAAATTATTCAGACTCAATTAAAAGAAATCAGAAAATATTCATGAACAAAACCCTACAAATTGGAACGAATCTTTTGTTTAGTGTCTCTATTTAACAATTTTAAAATTAAGATAGAACAGAAATCCATTTTATCATGAAT
>CAKNYM010050171.1:23947-50329 GCA_932195095.1 Andricus curvator | reverse complement strand
ATTCATGATAAAATGGATTTCTGTTCTATCTTAATTTTAAAATTGTTTGTTTATTAAATGATCATCACTCAAAAGACAAAGCAAATTTAAAAATGTCAGAAAAAGCCGTAACTATCTAGCATTACTATGGGAGAAGATAGTCATAAACAATATTAATTTGTTTGAGCAATTATACACGGAAAAAATATGTCTTGGAACATTTCCTAGATTAGTGCTGGACTTTTGGACGGGCCATCATTTTTATAAAGTCTAGTATACTTTCTATGAAATTGTCGTAAATTTTCATGGAAAAATAAAGAAAAGTCATGGAAGTTTTCAAGCACAGTCAAGGAATAACAGTCTTGGAATTCTTATCAGACAGTTTACAAAGAAAATGTATACAGTCATGAAATGGCTATAAAAAACTCTTTATATTTTCAAAGACTTGAATTGAATGAGTGCGTGATTCAGAAAGAAAGAACTGGAATACGAGTCAGGGAAACACTCCATGACTATCTGCGAGAATTTGGAGAGGAGCGGTCAGTGACGTTCAGGGACAAATTCACATTGATATGAATGTAGTAGACTAAGTAGACAGTGGACGAAGATTCAGTGCTCCCAAACCTCGGAGATTGGTTATCATTGACTTGCTTATTTAAAATGATTAAATGTGCAAATAAATTTTATACAACAAAAAGTTATTGTAAAACGCATAAATATATTAAGAATGATTTAAAATGATTATTTCTGATTAAAAAACGTATGCCTTTCCTCGAATTTAAAATCGATCGTTTATTTTTACAACTGGTCGCAAAAATAAAGGATTTAAATCTGCAAGAGTTAGTTGAGGTGACAAATTTTATTCACTTGCTACCTTATTCTGCTAGATATCAAATTCCTTTAACAAAGTTGCACGATTGTTTCTTAAACGAATATTTACACGCTTCAAAATTTTTAGTGGTATTAAGTATTCCTACGTCTTTCTCAATCTTCGCGATATTACTTATAATACACTTATTTCTATTGAAAATAAATTAGAAGATGGCTATTATTACATTGCAAAAAACTGGATGTAAGCAGATTTTATTTTCAAGTTCGTATTTTCTGTACATAAAATATTTATAAAAATATTAAAATAAAATATAAGAATGTGTCTCATAATAGAATAAAATGTGTTTGTTTTTCATCACAAAAACATTTGCATAAAAGTTATCTTCCTATTTATAATTTTAATAAATAATAAAAAGTTGTTTAGAAGTTAACCGAGTCACCACTAATACTTCTTGAAACACTGAGAGGTCCCCGAGATATTACGAATCGAATGTCTGGGTTATTTTTTTTCAAAAAGATACACAACAATTGTTTAAACAATTTCCTTATATATTTAACAAAATTTATTATTCTGATATAAAATGTAAAATACTTTTCGTGGATTGTGGTTAAAATTGCTATTTCTCATCAAAAGTTTCATTGAAAATAACCATTTTTTAAATAACAATCTATAAAAAGTATTTTCGAATCTATCTCAATAATTCTTTCATCTTTTAATAGTGTCAATGCAAATAAGTTTTTGCCCAAGTTAAAAATTTTGTTTTTCAATAATTTATAGATATAATTTGGTAAATACGTCAGTTTTATTAAAATAAATTGTTTATAACGTTGTAACTTATAAACAGTGCATCTCACAAAAAGAGCACAAAGGACAAAAAGTTTGATTTTTTGTTGACTTGTTATAAATTTCTTCAATCAAGAGTCAAATTCTTTAATTTAAAAAATAAAAATAACTCAATGTAATTTTTAAACAGAAATTTCATCATGTGCCGTAGTACGATGTAATTATTTATTTATACTCAATATGAAATTTTCTGAGAAAAATTTCCATTACATGGATTTTATATTTTTTTCTATATAGAATCGAACGGTGCATTTAGTTTTTCTGTTATATCTCACAAATTTGAAAAATTATTTAAACAATTTTAGTTTATATAAAGAAAAAAATTTTTTTTACGTAAAATCATCCCTTGGTCAAAAAATAATTTTCCGTGAAAAATTATATTTTTCAATTATTTAAACAAAAATTGTTTAAAGAATGTGTTTAATTTATTAAGCAAAGTCAGTCTTGCAGCAGTTGTCTAATTCGCAGCCCTCGCTCAGATTGTTTTTACGCGGCCATGCAGTTTCCAGCTGTAGCACAACGCCAAGATTTTTTACCGTGTTTTCATTGCGAACGATTAGCCGAGTGGCTTGAGCGGTTAGGAATGAGTTGCGTTTGTCTCGTGTCTAGAGTATAGGTAGTTCTAATCCCCGCAGCGTGCGTCCGATTTTTCAGAGCGTAAAAAGCGTGCGATTAATATAAGTAGTAATTGTGTGTGGTACATTATGTTTAAATAAATGTATAAGTTAAAAATAATAATATTATAAATTTAAAAAAGAATTTTTTTTTTATTAGCATAAATGGCTAGCTTGACAGTCTATGAACCCTTCCTTGACTGTCTTCGAAAATTTAATATTGGAGTGTTGAACGACTTACAAATTTGTCTGTGATCACTATTTGCGTGGTTTTCCAATACGATATTTTCAAATTTTCAAATGCTTTTATACCTATCCTAAAGTTACAGACTAGGTCAATGAAAATTTCCAGCACTTTTTTTCCGTGTATTTGTTAAATTTCACTAATCATTAAGTCACTTTATAAACGAAAATTGAACAAACATTTTAATTTTCCAGAGAAACCATAAATTTCTGGCATCATTGAAAGACCATATTGATAAAAATAATAATAACTTGTTCAAACAGTTATGTTTGTTAATTTATATTAATTATTACCGCACTCTAATTGAAAATTCGACAAAAACTGGAAAATTGGAGAAAAAACTGCAACTTTCTAGCATTATTCTGAGAGAATATTATTATAAATATTAATATATTATTTAAGCAATTATTTTGTGAAAGTTAATTGATTATTGCCTCGCTCTAATTGAAAAATTAACGATAAGTTGAAAAATTCAGAAAAACCGCGACTTTTTAAATCTATCCTGAGAGAAAATTGCTAAAAACAATAACAAATTGTTTAAATATTTCATGAAAACTTCAAATTATCAGTATAGAGTAGTATTTTATTTATTTCGCATTTAACATGAAGAATAGACACCAGTTTATTGAAGGTACTCTATATAATCCCTCTTTCTCATTAGCATTTATGGCAAATAACAGAGCTGTCAGAACATGGACATTAGGCACAAGCTGTTGTAAATAGAATGAAGTTTCGCAGTGTATAACAGATGTGATTACGAAATTTCGGGAGGGGGCTTGAGCCCTCTCAAGCCCCACCCCTGGCTACGCCACTGACCTTATCATCTGCGAACGCTAACCCTCGTACCCTCAGTGTACCGAGATCCACACCTTTGTAGAAGAGAGCCATTTTTAGGCAATTATCCATGAAGATAATAAATACCCATGTGGACATAAAGCATCCTTGCTTAACACCATGCATAATATCGAACTAGTCACTCAGTTTCCCATTAACCCTTACATTCGCTTTACTACCTGCATATATTGTTTGTATTGTTTGTAGGAGCCATCCATTGACTCCGTACTCTTTCAGGTTTTCCCAAAGTTTACTTCTATTCACCTTGTCAAATGCCTTTTCTAGGTCAACAAATGTACAGAAAACTTTTTTCTTTACTCTCAAACTTTTTTCTGTGTTCTGTCTTAAGCTAAATATTTGATCCGTACATGATCTTCCTGGAATAAATCCACTTGGGACTTCCCATATATTTTCTTCTGTCATTTTCATGACCCATCATAATCATTCCTTAAAAGAGTCTCTCAAAGCGACCAGTATCCCGTCTGTATTATATAGCATTCCACCCTTGCTATTTTTCATACTGTAGTCTTTCTCTTTATTTTGGAAACTTATATCCATGTCCATATATTTTTTGATTTGAAAATAGGTTTACCTAGGTAATACAATCGTCTTTCTTTCTCTTTCATCGCATCAGTTTGAAACATGAATGTACTGTATAATTAGGAACAAGCGAAATGTATTCTAAGAAGCACAGTTTTTTAGTACACTGTACATTTTCTGCTGCGTTAGCTTTAGTCTCAGCCTCTTAGTGCGAATTTCATACTTTTTATATTTTATATAGTTATTTTAAGTTTAGATGTAGATGGTTAGGTTGCAAAGCAGTTCTAAGCTGTACCTCGGCCCTTTAAGTGCCCCTTCCATTAATATTTTCTGAATACTTTGTATATGTTGTTGGCATCTTAATAAAGATCTATTATATTATTATTATTATTTTCTCTACACCCGGTGTACATGTGTATCATTTTATGCCTGAATCAAGTATTTTTAATAAATAAGCCCTTTTCTAATAATATAAGCTAACTAATCTTTTTCCGTTATCATTTGTTCTTGGATCCCCCAAATTACCTAGCATTCTTTCTTTACCCTGCGACGTTGGACGCCAACCCATCCATTCATATCTTCTAGTAGATAGTATGTTACATTCCGAGTAATGCATATTAATTTTCACAGCAAATCCGTTGTCGAAGACAACGAAGTTTCAACCCTAGGGCTGCAAACACAATGTTTCAATCCGCCGTACCGAAACTCGAATTTTCAATAGAGGTGCGATGAAAATTATTATTTTACCATGCTCGCAAGTATTTATTGTATCATATAAAGTGTCCCAGAAGGCGTCTTTTTCTTTGCTCGGATCATCATCAACTGGGGCGTAGCACACTCTGATAAAAAATCTTTTTAAAGTGTAATATTTCCGACAATTTTTTTTGGATTATAATGAAACTCATAGGTATTTTGTAAAAGAACATGCTGTTTCATATAAAATAATAAAGAAAAAAATGTTCACCAAAAAAACTCAAACAAAATTTTGATTCGGTTTTTGACGGAATTCGCTATTTTTTATTTTTTAGTTTTTCAATAGAATAATATTCATCGTTCTTTTATCTTTAATTAGAAAAAGAACTTGATGGACACTCACCTGGTTCGCGAGTTATGAATATTTAAAGAGCAGCATTCCAGTAGAATTCTTGTGCCGCGCAGCACCTATTAGGCTGGCAGCAGGCACAGGGATCAAGCCCGATCCACACATTCGCTACTCGGTGTGTACCGTGTAAAAGTTCGCCGAGTACCTAGTACTGTGGATGGGTCTACTCTAGGAGTCTAGGCTCTAGGCGAATTTTCGAAAATCGTGGTATCCATCACTTGCCGAGCTTCCAACGCGAGCACCAAGGCCAGCACAGTGAGAAACTGACGTTTGGGATGAGCATCCACACATTGGAAAGAGAAGAGCGAATATTCGCCGTTTCCAAAACTACTCGGCACTTGGAAATGTACGCATGTCTGGATATGGGGATTAAGTACTCGGAAAAAGGCGAATATTCGACACTCGGCAAGTAACGAATGTGTGGATCGGTCTTTACACAATGCACCATTGCGACGCTGCAGTCATCCACGCGACTCATAAATTCCATTGTTCTTTAAATATTCATAACTCGCGAACCAGATGAGTGTCCATCAAGTTTTTTTTCGAAATAAAAGATAAAAGAACCATGAATATTATTCTACAAAAAAATAATGAAAATAAAAAATAGCGAATCAAATTTTTTATTGAGTTTTTTTTTGTGAAAATAAAGAAAAAATTTCCAATATTTGTTATAAAACAGCATCTTGTTTTATAAAATGCCTCTAAGTTTCATTATAATCCGACAAAAAATTATCGCAAATATTAAAATTAAAACAAAAGTTGACCTTGAATTTTAAAATAGTGTAGCTCCTAGAATTTTCAAAATTTTTGAAAATTCTTTAGCCCAAAAACCTTACCCATAATGTACTACACTACACTAAGTTTAATTAAAATCGATGGGATGGCTGCCAGAATTGATATTTCTGACCTGGAAAGCGTCAGTTGCTCTTAGTGGAACCCTGCGGTATTTATGTAACCTGTTTTTTCAATTATTATGTATTTATATTTATATGTCTAATTGCGGAGATATAACAAAAAACATGGGAAAATCACATTTTACTGGTTCAACGCAATAAGGCTTTACGCAGTTTGCCTCTTAACTATGTTTTTTCTACGTTTGCAAACTACACTGTTGAAGATAATAGTAAATTTAATATAATATATTAAAATGAATATATGAAGCATATGAAATCGCCATTGAGAGCGTGTATATTAAATTTCATATACCCCGTGTGGAAAAATTTCGTGGCAGTCTTGAATCATGCTAAAGCCAGTACAGTTTTTCTCAAGTCTGTCTATTCACGCAATACTAGCCTGGCACTGCACTGGCGCTTTCTAGTTTTACTACGTGTTTGATTCAAAACTTTCTGCTGTCTAGTCCCATTCTTGGCGCTATCTAGGAGTTCGTTACGAATTTGAATATATAAAGATTGTCCAGATTTTAGCTAGTTTCTAGATAGAATCACGGTTTGGACTTAAACAAAAATTACAGAGGTGAATTCAGAAAATAATCATTTTTGAATAAAGATTTGGGAAATTACAATACACAATAAATTGTACAAATGCTCAAGCAATAATTAATTGTAGACTATCACATATTTAAGATAGTAAACAATAATTGTTGAAGGTGATAAAAATCTTAATACAAGAACTGCTGTTTCAAGAACGATTTTTTGAAGAATGTTTAAAAACATTTTGTTTCAATTGAATTATATAGTGAAGTTATAATGAATTTATATTGAATTTATAATAATTATAATATGTATAATGCTATGTATAATATTTATGATATTCCAGAAAATAAAATATTATTATAAAAGATTTATTTAATTTATTTTAATTATTTATTGATTCCGTAAATGATAATTGAGCCTAACGTATTAATTATTTGAAATAATAAACAATCATTATTTCGTAGCCTAATCGCAAGTAACGTCATACAAACTTTATTTATTTCAATTATTTATTCAGAAATCAAGCACTTTTAATGTTTAAAAATTGTTCATGTTTTATTGAAATAAATATTAGGATGTAATGCATCGAAATTCATGTCCGACAAAAATTTAAAAAATTTTAACTTTTAGATGGCCGAGGTGTTAAGGCGACGGGACAAAGTTACAACAATATAATAGGAAGTTACATCAGAAGTTCGACACCCGGCGTATGTACAAGAGATTTGCAGAAACTCATTTCTACATTTTTTTGTGTACAAAAACTTTTTTTATATTTTTAATTAACTGCAAAATCTATATATTGGACTTTTATGGCGAACAAAATAATTATATTATTTAATTATTAATTATTTTTTATCAAAATAGCCGATCTGTCTAGAAACTAGTCCATCCGAGCGTTACATCCCAGTCTAGCCACTGGACAGTCAGCCTGTGGCGCGCCAATGTCGACTCAAGGCGGACTGGACTGAAACAGTACAGCGCCACGAAATTTTTCCACACGGGACATTTCTGTTAATCACTTACAACAAAAAAGCAGATAATTTCATTTTATACAAATTCTAAATGAGTTTAGCTGTAACTTTCGATTCTAAATAACAAAACATGATACATTCCTCCGATTACCCAAAAATGAAATTGGATGTTAAATCGAGAAGTTCAATTAAGCAAAGTGGATTTAGGAAAAATTCCACCTGCATGACGTTGCTCTTTCAATATAAATAACAATTCAGTCCACTAATTGTAGATTATTAATTTAATTGCAAATATTTGACAAGATTTAAAGAAATGAAAGTATTTAGAGTTTTCACGCACACTGCTATACCGACCTGTATATTAAATTTACTGCACATGTATTTTAAATTCACTGCACCAATGTATGTTACATTTCAGTAGCGGTAGTAAATATTTGCTTCACACACATATATATTAAACCTCATACAGATTTTTCTAACAGTGCGTATGCCGGATGCGAGGCCCACAAAGTTCACAGAAGGCGCATTCACAAAAAACCGTTTGCAAGGTGGGCTTGGCAAGTTGGGGATCGATTAACAGTTATGGACCGATGACTAAGACAAAAAGTTTCTTACATATGAATACGCCTTTATGCTTACAAGTTGGCTACATAACCTGCAAATGATATTTATCAAGTCCTAATATCTATTCTAATTGCGATCATATTTTGTACGATAATTCTCCGTATTGAATTATATCCATCAGAAGTCGATTATATGTTTGCTTTAAAGTAAAAGTTGTGTTATTAATTAGATAAAACGTCGATGTGGAAAAAGCGAAAAATAAGTTCTTTGAAAACAGGCATTTTGGGTTCCTTTCCAGCAAGTGGGTTCCTTTTTTTTGTTGCTCCTTTGGAACCAAAAATTGCTTCTAATGGAAACCCCAGTTTTTTCTGTGTTTCGACATGCTCATATAGAGAAAGCTCTACGCCAAGCAAAATATCCTATGAATTTCGCATGGGACGCCAATACCATTTTCCTGAGCGAATATATATAATGCAGTATATATAGGCATAAAAAGCACGACATTAACTAAAGTTGGACCTTTGTTTCAACCCTTTTGTCCGTGTCGATTTTCTGTTGCAATTCGTCCCTGATTGCCATACTCAAATCGCGCAAATTCGAGCAAGATAATTAAGGCACAAGTGTTACGAATTAAGTATGATAAGAATTCAGAACAAATTTTTCTCGGTGTAGGTGTGTTATCCTTGGAGAGCCAATAAAGTGACTATAGTTTTTTTTACTACCCTGGAAGACTAGCCTATATATTCACACTACTATCTGTCCAAAAAGTTTAGGCACCTCGATTTTTGTACATATTTTCGTGAAAATCTCAGCAGAAAAAAGTTCTAAAAATATAAGACAACATGCATGTTGCAGGTGAAGGTTTTGCCAATACTGATACAGAGTTTCAAAAATTTTCAGATGATTTGTGATGCTAAAAATAAATTATGAAACTTCTGAAAAAAATATATGGGTTTTGTTGATCCTTTCTTTTCACAGTGGTGCCATTTGGAGCAAAAAATAATCAATTGTTAATAAGTTATTAACAAAAGAGTAGGAAGGTGTCATCTCCGAAACAAAGAAACGTGCAGAGATGATTCTTGAAGCAAATTAGACATTTTTGGCTTCTGACAATGTTGCGCGTATTGTCAATGAGCAAAAAGTTGCTCTTGAATGTTTAAAAAATTATTCTCTTCTTGAAAATACAAACGGCTTTATGATAATCGAGGCAACCGTATCCCTTTTTTCTCGCTTTTTTCTTTGCATCAGGGCTTAGGGACTGTGTAACTGTGTGAGTGTGAGAAGCAGTAGCGCCAGCAAGGTCCCATGCTGTGAGTGCGGTTGCTTCGATTATCATGAAGCCTTTTGTATTTTTTCAAAAAGAAAATAATTGTTTAAACATTTAAGTGCAACCTTTTGTTCCTTAGTTTCTGAGATGACACCTTCCTACTCTTTTGTTAATAACTTATTAACAAATGATTATTTTTGACTCTAAATTTCACCACTGTGCACAGAAAGGATAAAAAAACACATACATTTTTTGCAGAATTTTCAAAATGAATTTTCAGGGACCTACCCGTGTGGAAAAATTTCGTGGCAGTCTTAAGTAGAGAGATCGGCTGGCTAGTCCGAATCTAGACCGCCTACTTATAAGACGGTCTGACAGGGTGTTGGCCTTGGCCCTCTCAAACGGACTCGATTGAAAAATTTTCAAAGTGTCATCGAAATGTTCTGGCTTGGCCCCTCTCAGACGGTCTGGAGTGAAAATATCTAAGTGCTATCGTGATGGTCTGATATGATCCTTAGTAGACGGACTTGCTAGGGAAAACTTTAAAGTATTTCAAAGTGAGCAGGATCGTTTTCTGTTGACGTCATTGACACGTATCTAGGTTTGTATACACATTGTTTTTCGTTAATTGTCGAGCAATATAATATACAGTTGTCAGATAAGGTAATTTGATTTTTTGTCAAATTACAACCTAACCTACAAAAGACCAGAGAGCATCGTGGACGAAGACGCATCGTGGAAGAAGAAACACTGTTCAGAATTTGAAGAAATGAAAATCAGTCAGCAAGAGCATTTTCGATCAAGTTTTCGAGTGATTTAACGTGTTAAAGTTTTTGTGCCGTTGATAATAACCACGAGTGACAAGGCGAAAGGAAAAAAAGGCAATATAAATCTTTCTAGTTTCGGCTCATTTTCCCGTACTTTTCATTCTTTTATCAATAAGCAAGAATGAATTATTTCAAGACAATGCATAATCAACTTTATCCTACTCTAAAATCATCAAAAAAAATGAAGAAAGAATCCATGGAATAGTATTTCAAAAGTGATAAAAATTCGATATAGATAAATGATTTTGTAGGTTATGTTATAATGTTCACTTATCTCTCGGCGTTCGAAAGACGTCCGTTCTTATCGCTTATCTCATAAATTATTTGTAAATCATTCAAAAACATAATTGAAAAGTAAAATTTAATGTAATACAAATGAGAGATCGAAGCTATTTTTCCCTCCTTGTTCTCTGTGGTCTAATCTAGCGACTGATTAGCTGGTCTATTTTGGACGAGCTGATCAGCGGCTGGTTAGCGCCGTCTAATCTAGTCTATCTCATGGTCAAGGCGTTACACTTCTGGCCAGCGGCGCTATTAGACCGTCTGTCCAGCGTCTGAACAGACACAAGATGGTCTGTCCAGCGCCCCGAAATCTTTCCACAATGGTATAGCCATTCAAAGTTAAGTATTCTGAAATGTTCATATGATAATTGTGCTTTTTCACATTTCACTCGCCAGGAAATAATCACAAATCATCTGAAAATTTTGAAACTCTGTATCAGTATTGGCAAAACCATCACCTGCAACATGCATGTTGTCTCATATTTTTAGAATTTTTTCTGCTGAGATTTTCACGAAAATATGTACAAAAATCGAGGTGCCCAAACTAGGGTGCGTCAAAAAAATTCCGGATTTTGAAATTGATAAAACGCGGAGAAGTGGCCGAGAACAATTTTAAACGATGAGTTATAAAGATAATTTCATTAAATACCAAAATCGGAATTTAAAAAATTTGCTGTATTTCCAGTTTCGATTCCTGGATCTTGTCCATTTTTTTGCTAGTGCATTTTTGTCACTGGAATGTTTCCAAGCACCCAAGAAATTCTTCTATTTACACAAGTGTTCAATTTTTTCCAAAAACAGTGATGAGATAAATGTAATTTATCTCTTAGACAAGGGTTGATTAAAAGGCTGCTGTTGAGTTGTGCCCTATGGTTAAAATCGACGGGGGCCTAGCCAAATAGTAGTCCTCTCTCCCTCTTTCCGCACCAGTCGAGTGTCGGACCTGACATGAGAGGAGTAGGGGTAGTTCAGAAAGGAGGTAATTAGCTCCAACAACAACGCGTACAACGAATGGTTGTGAAGCACATCATTCGAAATTGAAAGCAATGTTTAACTGTTCCCATCCAAACATTTTTAATTTCACAGAATTGGTCGATTTCGACCATAGGACGCAACTCACCGGCAGCGGATTAAAATTCGCAAAATTCTGTTCCTCCAGGAATGTAAACAAAAATTTTAACTCAAGAAAATTTAAGAACTTTGCAAACAAGAAATTTTTCAATAATTTTTTTCGAGCGCGGGTAACCAAGCTGCATACCTGTCGATTCCAAATTAATCATACTTTTTCAGGATACAACGCTACTTTTTCGCGCTGTATCGATGCCGAATTCCAGAATTTTTCATTTTGGACACACCCTAATTCCCACATCTTCAATGGTTGCTCAATTTGCTCGACTAAATCGTGACCTCAATCGCTAATGAACCTCACATAATTATCTGTTTAAAATATATGAAGCAATAATTGCGCTCGAAAAATTACAACCATGTTTCGACTCAAATCAATCCACAGACTCCACGAAATGAGATGTCGAGTTGAAAATTTAGGAAATTGAATAACGGGCACAAATGAACGTTTTATATGGTTTAAAATTCTTGTAATTACAGAAAAATTCAGATGTATTAATTACTGGTAAAATACCGAAGGAGGTTTGCCGAACATTGGCGTAGTACTGGACCTCTAACGACACTGTCTCTACCGTCGAAAAAATATTTAAAAATTAAATTTTAGGAAGTTATTTTGACTGACCGTAAATTGCATGATCACGAGATTTTCAAGACACGAGAGTCCGAATATGTCCTTGTTTTCCCACCAGTATACATGAAAGGAATAATTACCTGAAAGAAGCAACCATCTTCGTGAAAGACTCTTGCCAAAAGTACGGTGCGCACAAAAAACGCCGATTTTGACTCAGAAGGATCTGAATAACTTTTTTTATTTTTTAATTTAAAAAAAATTTCTTTCGAGCTATTGCTCAGCTCCATTGAATAGCAAAAGGAGCGCTTCAGCACTTAAAAACGGTAACCGTCGACGAGAAAACTCTTATCAAAGAACGTTGCGTTCGAAAAAAACGCCAGGTTTGACACATAAAAAACTGCATAACTTTTTTATTTTTCCACTTTACAAAATGGTGCTTTCGAGCTATAACTCAACTCTATAGAACTATGAAAGGAACATCCTCAATGAAGCAGCAACCTCCGACAAAAAGCCCTTCTCAATGGTGCAGTGCCTCCCCAAAAACGAAAATATTGAGCTTGAGGGCATGTGACAGTCTATCACGTGATCAATTATTACATGTTATTATATTCGGCGGGTTTATAATCAGATAAATGAATATATTGTGCTAAAATGTTTAGAAAATGGTTCAAAATATATAAAGGCACGTCTGTCTGACCCACTTGAGATTTTATTCTGTTTAAATAATACAATTTTATGAATTTTATTTTAACTAGGACTCTACAGAGCTTTAGAGTCCTAGTTAAAATAAAATTCATAACTATTCAAATAAAATAAAAACTCACATGTGCCGCACAGACGTACCTTTGTATATTTGGAATCATTTTACAAAATTTCTACACAATATTTTCATGATTCAAAATTCTATATTTACAACTAATATGCTGTACGGTATCGAGACCTGGACCTGCCAAAAAAAGGGTGAGAGGAAAATTAACGCGATTGTCATGCAATTTCTGTGCAATATATGCGGTAAAACGCTGCTGGACAAAGGCAGTAATGAGAGAATCCTCAAAGAATGCGGTGTAGAGGAGACACTGGTTGACATATGTGAAAGAAATTCGTTGAGATGCTTTATTGGGCATGTTGAGAAAATTAAAAATGAACAACTAACGAAACAAGTATACCAAGGTGAAGTAAATGGCCATAGAAACACAAGAGCTTGCAAGAGAAAATGCATGGACGTGAAGGGAGCTAACAAGGTATGCGAGGACAGGAAAGTGTGGCATGATGAAGAATATCAGTGGAGTAAATGACGCCCGAAACTGAAGACTTTGGACACAAATGGGCCCGAGTGGAGAGCTTTACATTATGACTTTGTGAAGCTCTTCGCCTGGGGTGATCACTAGAGAGATTGAGCAGCGACCTGGGTCGGAGTAGTGTTGTGGAACGAACGTGTTATTTTAATAAACAACACAGGAATTGTAGATCAATCTAAGAATCTATACCCCCCCCCCCCCACATTACAGCCTCATACAAAGGAATATACTCATACTCGGTAAGGAGGTTTCCTTACCGAGTAATTCACGCTTACCCCGTAACGGATATGGCTTAATTTTATAATAATCATACGTTAGGGATTTACAGAATAGGGTAAATTACCGAAGAATCGGGGTTTTACTGTATTCTGAATATTATCAACCGATGACTTAATACGACAAGTTTCTTGCATATATGAAAACGCCTTTATATTTGAAAGTTTGCCACATAACCACTTTAATTGTTTAATTTTCTTCATTCAATTATGTGCGTCAGAGTACTATTGCACGTGTGCTTTAACGTAAAAGTTGTGTCAATAACTAGATAAAATGTAGATGTGGCCAAAGCGAAAAACTGGATCTTTGGGGAAAGTCTCTATTAAAACTGGGTTCCTTTAGATATCCACTCTCTTAAACTGAACCAGTGCAATTGTTAGTGTTGAATAAGTTGAATCAGTATTATGAATTATCACTGGTGAACCAGTGATTTTCCCACTTTGACTGGATGAACCAGTAAGTGACTCAACTAAAATAGCGTTACTGAATATACCAGTGACGTCAAATGATAGATTGAACCAGTGATATAGCGCTCCACGCGGGCAAGACATGAACCTCCAGTCTTCTGGTACGCGCGTGTCGCCGGTCAGGTCCTGGCATTTCTCGAATGAAAACGAACCTTATTGTGTACTAGTGTTTGTTTTATAAATATTTGGCGCTTGGCTGCAATGAGCAGAGGATATATTATCTTTCGCTTGAAAATGGGAAGGCCCCTGGCCACTTGAGTTTGCCTTTGAGCGACGCGACACGTTGACGTAATGACGGGCTTTCCCATAGTGAGGCGCAATATATTATATCTTATTATATTGTAGCCCGGCCTTCATTTATTGTAGTGAGAGTAAAGTGTGGTTTTTAAAAGATAATTTTACAACTGTTACCACAATAGTGATGAATGATAAGTGTCATACCTAAACAGCTGACACACAAGGCATACGACCAGATGACTACTGGTACTGAAAAAACCAGTGAACCTCACTGATTAAAGCAGTGCCGGAACTCCACTGAATGAACCAGTGAATTCTCACTGATTGTCAATGAGACACTTCTGGCTGTTTTAACCAATGAAATTTCACTGGATATCAGTGAGATGTCACTGGTTCATTTTAAGAGAGCAGCTGGAGTCTCCTTTGGAACAAATTCATCGTTTTGGGTTCCTTTTCAGCAAGAGCGGTTCTTTTTTGTTGTAGCTCTTAGGAATCAAAAATTGGTTTTAATAGAAACCCCAGTTATTTCTGTGAAGCTTTCCGAGTAACCTTCAGCCCAGTCTTCGCCGGTTAATCACAGTCATATCAAAGATTAGACATTTTTTTCCAGTTGAAACTATAAGAAAATCGTATGTTTTTATTAGGAAATTATTTTTTTCCGAACGTCTTTTAAAACTATTTTTAATTATAATTGATAATTAAATATAATATAATTAATTATAATAATTTTTATTATGGAACAACATCCTAGTAAGCAGCAAATATTTCATTTTCTTACGAAAACTTGAGTCCTACTTTTTTCCGTCGTGAAGTAAGAATATAAAGTTTTTCCTGCTTTGGTCAGGAGTCTCTCGTAACATAAGAAGCTAAAAGTTTGAAATATACGTCATTGCATTTATAAATGTTGAAACTTACTCAATATTTTTATTTAAACGCATTTTTGTGCTCTCATTATATTTTTTCTGTTATAAATCTGCCAGTTGGCGATCATTTGGTCATTTTTGACGTAGGTATCTGTAGCCGTTCTGGAGATTTTTTAAGTTTAAAAAATTAAATTTTGTAAAATTTATAAAATCTTCATTCTACATGAGTTTAGGATTTTGAAAGATCTGCGTTTGAAAATATTAACAAACTGTGCAAATTTTGAGGTATGGTCAAGGTTTGTTAAGATCTTTAGATAATGTTGAAATTTTTCAAAATGCAATTTTTCAAACTGCTAAAAAATTTTCTGAAATATTTTTAATTTATTAAAGTTTTCAAAAAGGAGGTGGCTACGAAGGGCTGCAAAGTTTATGCGTGTATACACGCATTAATAATAATAATAATATATAAGAACTCCGGCGGTTAGGCGCTTGGACTTCACGTTAAAGGTCCATGGTTCGATCCCTGAACTGGTACCTCCAGAGATTTTTCTATGTACTTTTACCGAGGTTCTGGTGGTTTGGATTCCACCTTAAGCTGCAGGTCCCCCAATCATGCACTTAGCTGCAACTCAGTCCATGGATTATTATTATTATACCATTAAGCCATTTCCCTTTCGGGGTAGGCGTGAATTGCTTGGTTGGAGAAAGGTAGTGTGTATATGGGTGTATAGGTATATAGTAGATAGGTATACATTAAATAGGTATATAGGTGTAAGGTATGTAGGTATAAGGTAGATAGGTATATAGGTGTTAGGTATAAATATTTTAGATTGATCTGGAATTCTCGTGTTATCTATTTAAATGACACGTTTATTCCGCAACACTGCTCTGGCCCAGGTTGCTGATCAATCTCTCTAGCGATCACCCCAAGTGAAGAGCCTCACAAAATTGTTATGTATGGTTCCCCACTTGCCCGTGTGGAAAAATTTCGTGGCGCTGCACTGTTTCTGTCCAGTCCGCCTTGAGTCGACACTGGCACTCCACAGGCTGACTGTCCAGAGGCTAGACTGGGATGTAACGCTCGGATCGACTAGTTTCTAGACAGATCGGCTATTTTGGTAAAAAATAATTAATAATAAAATAATATAATTATTTTTTATGCCATAAAAGTCCAATATATAGATTTTGCAGATAATTAAAAATATAAAAAAAGTTTTTTTACAAAAAAAAAGAAGAAATGAGTTTCCGCAAATCTCTTGTACATACGCCGGGTGTCAAACTTCTGATATAACTTCCTATTATATTGTTGTAACTTTGTCCCGTCGCCTTAACACCTCGGCCATCTAAAAGCTAAATTTTTTTTCATTTTTGTCGGATATGAATTTCAATTCATCACATCCCAATATTTATTTGAATAGAACATGAACAATTTTTAAACATTAAAAGTGCTGGATGTGTGAATAAATCATTGAAAAAAATAAAGTTTGTATGATTTTCTTGCGGTTAGACTACGAAATAATGATTGTTTATTATTTCAAATAATTAATACGTTAGGCTTAATTATTATTTACGCAATCAATGGATAATTAAAATAAATTGAATAAATCATTTATGTTCAAATTTGATTTTCTGGAATATCATCAATATTATACATAGCATTATACATATTATAATTATTAGAAATTCAATATAAATTTATTATAAATTGACTACATAATTCAATTGAAAAAAATGTATTCAAACATTCTTAAAAAAATCGTTCTTAAGAATACAGTTCTTGTATTAAGATTTCGATCACCTTCAACCATTATTGTTTACTATCTTAAATATGTATTGGTGTACAATTAATTATTGCTTAAGCATTTGTGCGATTGTGTATTGTAATTTTCTAAATCTTTTATTAAAAAATGATTGTTTTCTGAAATTACCTCTGTAATTTTTGTTTAAGTCCAAACCGTGATTCTATCTAGAAACTAGCTAAAATCTGGACAATCTTTATATATTCAAATTCGCAACGAACTCCTAGATAGCGCCAAAACTGGGACTAGACAGCAGAAAGTTTTGAATTAAACACGTAGCAAAACTAGACAGCACCAGTGAAGCGCCAGGCTAGTATTGCGTGAATAGACCGGCTTGAGAAAAACTGTACTGGCTTTAGCATGATTCAAGACTGCCACGAAATTTCTCCACAAGGGTGGGCCCATTAGTATCCAAGGTCTTTGTTTCAGGCGTCATTCATTCTATTGCCACTCTGTTTACAAACTATTGGTCGCCACACTTTTCTGTTCTGGCATACTACTCTAGCTTCCTGCACGTCCATGCATTTTTTCATGCAAGCTCGTGTGTTTCTATGGCTTCTTACGTCTCTTCGGATTAATGTCTCATTTACCGATTCTAACCATTCTTTCGGCGGTCTACCTCTAGGCATTCTGCCATTTACTTTAACTTTGTACACTTGTTTGGTCAGTCGCTCATCTTTCATTCTTTCAAGATGACCGAACCATCTTAACTGATTTCTTTCCCATGTGTCAACTATTGTCTCTTTTGCACCACATCCTTTGAGGATTGTCTCGTTTCGGACTTTGTCCATCAGTGTTTTCCCGCATATTATGCGCAGAGGTTTCATGCCGATCGCGTTAATTTTACTCCTGTCTTTTTCTTGACAGGTCCATGTCTCGCTACCGTATAGTACAGTCGGTACGAATATAGAATTATGTATGGCCATTTTAACTTTTTTTGATATGTTTTTATTTGTGAGGATGGACCCTGCTCTACCGATAACCTGCTTACCCTTATTTATGCGCCTATCTAACTCCCCATCTATTTTTCCGTCGCTAGTAAATAGACTACCTAGATATACGTACTGGTCAACTTGTTCTAATCTCTCATCATTTAGGACAATGTTGCATATTGTTTTCTCACTTTTTCCCTCAAACACCATGATTTTTGTTTTATTTACGTTAATTTTGAGTCCCATGTCCTTCATGCTTGTATTAAGTTTATTCAACATTCTTTGCAAGTCCTCGACTGATTCTGCCATAACAATCTTGTCATCTGCGAAAGCTAACCCACGTACCTCAACTGTTTGGAGATCTACACCTTCTTCGTCGAAGAGTGCAGTTCTTAGACACTTATCCATGAATATGATAAATACCCACGAGGACATAACGCATCCTTGTTTCACGCCTTGCATAATGTCGAACCAGTCACTCAGTTTCCCATTTACCCTTACACTCGCTTTACTACCTGTATATATTGTTTTTATTGCTTGTAGGAGCCCTCCATTTACTCCGTGCTCTTTAAGGACTTCCCAAAGTTTACTTCTATTTACCTTGTCAAATGCTTTTTCTAGGTCGATAAAAACCAGGCTATGCCCGATATGTCAAATCAGACATACTGCTCTTATCAGATCACTTAATTGCATTACAAAAATGTTTACGTGACTGACGATATATACCGGGACAGCACCGTGCAGACTATTCGCGGTGAGCACAACCTACAGAGACGCTGCAATCGCAACCATATGATCGGGTCACGTGGTCTGAAAACAGTCTTGTTTGAAATATTTATGTGGTGAATTCTCGTAATAATTGAAATTATTGTAATTTAAATTAAAAGAAAAAATATAGAATGGCCGTACGGTACTTGAAATTATTAGACATTTGCGAATTTGTTCAGGGAACATTTGATAGTCGAAATATGACTGAAGGAGAAGCAGTTTTACAAGCTGGTCAAGTGGTGCTTAAAGGAAGCACTACAAAGACCGGTAATAAAATTGTAATTTCTGATCTAAAAATATCCAAAACTATTAATTATTTTAGTTCTGACAGTTCCTTTCTTTAGCCAAAGATGAAAAGACAGGTTTCTATATTTCTATCAGCGTGACAAGAGCATCCAGGTATGGAACAGAATGTTCTATCCTTTGAAGGAGTAACAGGGTAAAGAAAAGTATTTGAGTAACAGGGTGGCCCTTTTAATTAAAGAAAAAAATGCCCGGTTTTTTCCCAGTTCGCAAACATTTTTCACGGTCAATGAAATTAAAAAATTCGAACTCTAAAGCTAATAATTTTTCTATTTTTAATTATAAAAACTGAGCTGCAAGTTAAAGCACCCAAAGTGGAACTCTTGAATTTTTAACTTTTGAAATTGAAGTTTAAAAATATTATGATTCCAATATTTTGTATTCAAATACTCAATAATTTGCACGTATAAAATGTAAGCTACAAAGACTTTTCAACTGAACAATTTTAAATTAAATGCAGTTTAACTGCCAAATTAAAATTTTAAACTTTTATAAATTATAGAGTTCAAAGATGCAGATTCAGTTCCAACAATATCAATTCGCGTTATCATTTCCAATGCTCTAAATGAAAGAATCAATCATTGAATTAAAAAAATTTCAAAATTATATCATTTTAGGCAATTTTAAGCTACAAATATTAAAAATTGAATATTTACATTTTTGTATAAGCTGAACCCTTCTTAAATTAAAACTTAAATTATTTTTATTTTTAAAAGTTTAAAAATCCTGAAAATGCTTCAAAATTTTATTTCCAAATCTTGAAAAATCTACATGTTGTTTTACATGTTTTTCACATTTTAAATTATTTTTGAAATTATTTCAGAACTTTTAAACATCTTTTAATATCATTCGAATTTTTTCTAAAATTTTTTTAAAATCCTGTCAAATAAAATAATTTTCCTTAAAATCTTTCACATTCATTTTTGACAAGTTCGTAAATCTTTCTAAATGTTTTTAAGTATTCTCTTGAAATTAATTTTTCAAAATAAAAAATCATTTTCAATTTTCCTAGGAATCCTAAGGAAATGTTTTCTATTCTTTTGCAGCCTTTCACAATTCTTAAAAAGCTTCTGAATTTTTTGATCGAAATCTGCAAAAAAGCTATTTGCACCGAAATGTCGGTACGAATAGCCGGATTTTTTGGTACACGTAGGCACTTCGTTCAAATTATTTGAATTCATTTCAAATCTTTAAATAATTTTGAATATTTTTAAAACTTCTAAAAATCTCTTCAACTTACACAAATTTTTTCTAAGAATCGTAGGTGTTCAATTGTTATTTATACATCCAAATTCAACAATATGACTTACAACTTAAGTTTTTTTTAATAGAACAATTAAAAATGTAACGTTCAAAGTTTAGTTTTCTTGTTTTTAGTATTGAATATTTGATTGATAATCAATGATTTTAGATGAACATTCAGATATTTCTAAATATTAAATAATTGTTCATTTTCTTGATTAAAAAATTTCAAATTGAATGGTTTAAAAATGGAACATTTCAGACTGAATACAATATTTGAAATTTAATAAAATCCTTTAATTATGAATATATTGTTTTGAAGTTATTTGATAGAAAGTTTATAAACTTTCTATCGGGTGTTTACATTTGTTTAACTAAGAAGACTTTCCAATTGAAATAGTTTAATTTTTAACGTTAAAATCTGAAAATTCTAAAATTTCGAACTGATTCCGAATCGTCTAATTAATTATTAATTAATTTATTATTCACAGTTGATCAACTAAAAATAATTTTTATCCAAAATCTTCGATTTCAAACGCTTCTAATTTTTAATCGTTTAAGTCTTTAAAACTGCATTTTAAAATTCTTTTAAATTAAATGTACGCTTAAAAATTAAAATCTAAACTGGAAAATTTTTAAAGTGAAAGATTTTCGAAATACGCATTCTAAATTGAATGATATCATAATTGAAAAAGATAACAATTTAACTAATTATTTAAAAAACGGTTGAAATCAAAGTTGGACAGACTTTTTTTCTAAAAATTTGTAAAATTACTGGTCAAAAAATAAATTCACGTGACACCTTACCTTAATTTATGTGAGATGTAAATAAACCGTACGTCATGTCAGAAATAAATAATACGAGACTGTTTATAGAGCTTCACCAAAGTGCCCGCCAGAGTTCGTATTTTCGTGCTCACCGCGAATTGAAAAAATCCAAATCGAACAAAATTTCCTTCGACACGTTGTAACTTCGACGGCTGTAACCATTGTAAGCCTGAGAAATAAAAAAGCTTTTTCGTTTTTGTTATGTATAACGTACATAAGGTTGATAGCTATATGTGAGCATTTATTATTTAAAATTTGTTCTTCATGCTATGACTCAACTTTCTGGATATATTTCAGAAACTCTCTCACGGGACTCGTCGCTTGATTTAAAGCTATAGCATCAGCGAGAGATTTTGGAAGGCCACCCGTTCGCTAGTCTATACGATCTAACAACAAATAACAGCTTGAAAGTCGTATTTGCTCGCGGCAATATCAAGTTCCACCGCCACTTCCGGTGTAGCTTCTTCTTGCTTCTTTCGCTCTGGCGCCGTTCACAGTCACTGACTTGACTCGTCGTCTCGCGTTTAGATGAGTGCCACCCCTTAAGACAACAAAAATAGCCCCTGTCTTCTTCAGAGTGCATTTAGTCGTGGACAACGCTTTTTTCAACCCCCCTTCCATCGCCTTGTCTACTCTACTGGGAAAAAATCGTTGCAGACGAAATATGTCACTTATGTCACTTTTTCATCTCTCAAGTTTCAGGGCGGTTTCGAAAAGTGAAAAGTAATCTGTCCCTTTGTTATAAATACAAAATGCCCATTTTGTCACGTTTCCTGCATCTTCCCAAGGTTTAAATCCTTAACTCTACTATCGGCGCAAAAATTATAGGCATCTGCCTTTAAAGCTTAACAACTCAGCAAAAAAAATTTTAGAGTAATAAGTAAATAGTCATTTGAAAGCTAAAAGTGTTCCACGTAAATGAGCTTAAAGACGTTAATGTACAAAATTTTTTGCGCTTTGCAGACTGAAAAATGTAAAAAAAAGTAAGGAATTTCGGGCAAATTTAAGAAGAGTCAAGTTTAGAGCATTATTTTTTATACAAGAGGCAATGGGAAAAATTTGGAAACATTCATGAATATGAGGAAAACATTTGTGAACATATTGCAGTTGACAAATTTGAGGAATAATAAAAATTGTTGCTTAAAATTACAAAAATGTACAACTATACTATCTTCAGTTCTAATAAAGATATTAAAACGATTCAAACTCCAAAGTGTAACGGATAGACTCTGTAATTATTTACAATCTCTCGGAAGAATGTGATTATTTTATTTGTGGTGAAAATCGCGATATTTTCGGACATTTTTTTTTGTTGGAAAGTAAGTGTTAGAAACCAGCGGGGGTGCATTTTTTTCTGCCGACCGCTGGGCCCTTTCTTTGACCCGTGCTCCTGAACTCCTACCCAGGCATTGACGCCTCTTCTGACCGGCAGCCAAAAAAATGCACCCCCGCTGGTTTCTAACACTTACTTTCCACCAAAAAAAATGTCAGAAAATATCGCGATTTCCACCAAAAATAAAACAACCACATCCTTCCGGGAGATTGTAAATAATTACAGAGCCTATCCGTTACAGTTTGCAGTTTGAATCGCTTTAATATCTTCATAAACACTGAAGATAGTATAATTGTACATTTTTGTAATTTTAAGCAACAATTTTTATTATTTCTCAAATTTATCAACTGCAATCTGTTCACAAATGTTTTCCTCCTATTCATGCATTTTTTCAAATTTTTCCCATTGCCTCTTGTATAAGAAATAATGCTCTAAACTTGACTCTCCTTAAATGTGCCCGAAATTCCTTACTTTTTTAAAATATTTTTCAGTCTGCAAAGCACAACAAATTTTGTACCTTAACGTCTTCAAGCTCATTTACGTGGAACACTTTTAGCTTTCAAATGAATATTTACTTATTACTCTAGCATTTTTTTGGCTGACTTGTTAACGTTTAAAAGCAAATGCCTATAATTTTTAAGCCGATAGTAAATGTCAACCATCCTGTTAGAGAATTTATGAAATAGATGGTATTATAGTCCTCCCAAATCTATTTAATAAAAGCTTTTAAACTTAGCACAGATATGAAACTTCGATTTAGCCCAGTTTTCAATGTAATGTCGGTAACAGGAATTTTCAATTTCAAAATCGAATGAAAATTGTATTAATTCGGTACCAGGGCCAAGGCACGAACGCAAAACGCTTCACTGTTAAAAATGTTTGCAATTTTAATATACATTTAATATACATTTGTATATTAAATCTAAAACCTAGGTATACGGAATCGCCATTAAGAGACTATGTTATTAAATTGCATATACCGCATATTGATCATTTATCAGAAAAGTCCGATATTTGCACTTTACAAAAATTAAAAACAATTCTGGCAGCAATTTTCAATTATAAATGATCAGAAAGAATATTTTCTCCTAGATGAATGCAAACTACACTGGTTTTTCAGAGACAAGTTTAATTAAACAAATAATTAAGAAACCTAACCTCCAAGCACCTGTACTCACGTTAAAATTCTAGCATTCGCAGCGAATTTTAGGAATAATTCCACCCGTACGTTGCACTTTAATTGTAATTAAGAATTTAGTCGACGAATGTAAGGTTATTGCTTTATTTTTTTAAATTTGACAAGATCTGAAGGTATCAAAGGACTTGTTGTTTTCACGCATTCTGTTTTACTGACTTTAATATAGATGTATATTAATTTTACAACATGATGGTATATTAAAATTAATGTACGGTATGTGCAAATGACTTTACTCACATGTATATTAAATTTCGATCAGATTTTTTTAACAGTGTTGCAAAGTGAAGAGTACAAACTCAACACTCTACAGTCTACCTCTACCACTATGCCACGGAGACTTGATGACTTCCAGGAGCCTATACACTCCATATATATGTTGTGGGCAAAGCCCGGAGTGCGGGCAAACCTAGGATTTAGGATTGACCGGTCGTTTCGCAGATAGCCCGAGCGGTGTCGGGCAATGTACGAAACTCTGCTTTACTTCGGGCTTTGCCCGAGGCTTCCTTGGTCAATCTGCGAAGTGCCTCCTTCGCAATGGGCAATGTACGAAACGGCAAAACTATTTTCGATTTGTATGTATCTTACTGAAAAAAATTAGGTATAATTTTCATTCATTTTATTCAAATAATGTTTAAAATGAATTAAAATGATATATAATAATTATAATAAAAAAAAACTAATAAATTTCATGCGAACCCTGAAGCAGATTAAAAAAAGGTTTGAAATATTATTCCAATATATGTAAACTTTATTATTCAATTTTTCACTCTTATCTTACAATATTAATTCGTGCATCAAACATTATGAAATATACACATACAAATCATTCAAATTCAAATAAAAAATACAGCGTTACAATCATGAATTACTTATTGCAGCAGGAATTAGAGCCATGACATTTTGAATAACATTGCAATTTGTTTTTTTTTTTACATTTACAAGCATTATTGACACATTTTTTCGTACAATTACATTTTGCGAATCCTTGAAGACCGAAAAATGACTCTTCACCATTTATTTGTCGTACAGATACGCTTTTGTTAGGAACTTCATTAAGGCTTATAACCTTTTCTTCACAAACAGCATACTACTCAGGCGAAAAATAACACATAGTTTATACATGAAGGGAAATATTAGTTATTACATATACTGTTTCAAAATGTCATGGCTCCAATCCCTACTGCAATAAGTAATTCATAATTGTAACGCTGTATTTTTTATTTGAATTTGAATGATTTGTATGTACATATTTTATAATGTTTGATGTACGAATTAATATTGTAAGATAAGAGTGAAAAATTGAATAATAAAGTTTACATATATTGGAATAATATGTCAAATCTTTGTTTTAATCTGCTTAAGGGTTCGCATGAAATTTATTAATTATTTTTTTATTATAATTATTATATACGATTTTAATTAATTTTAAACATTATTTGAATAAAATGAATGAAAATTATACCTAATTTTTTTCACTACATATAATGTTTCCGTCGGGGTATATACTATAATAGATCTATAACAGATCGAATCTTGTTAAGAAAGTTAAATCGGCATTTTGTACGATTTAAAAAACTCGTGTAGATTATTCCTGTTAAAATTGGTAAATAAGACACATAAGTTCATTTAGAAACCTTTTATTATTAAAAATTACTACTAAAGCCACTTACTGAGAAACGTCAAGGAATATTTTTTGAATGCTCCGAAAGCGTATTAAGAACAATTTTCCAAGCATTTCTTTATCAATTTTAAAATGAATAATCCAAACGAGTTTTTGAAATCTTACAAAAAGATTCAAAAGCATCATGGATATGTTAATAATTAATAAAATATATACAATGCAGGGCCGGATTATTCATTAGGCAGAGTAGGCAACTGCCTAGGGGCCCCGCATCGACTAGGGGCCCGTGCACGCTCTAAGAAAAAAAAAAACGTTTTATCGAATGAAAAGTTTTTCTGAAAATTTGTATGGAATTCCTCGACAACAATATCAGTATTTTTTTCGACGCATGTCAATTGGAGAAATACTCCATTCATACAGAACCATCTAGTAACAAGTAGTAGCTAATAATAGCGAATAATAATAATAGCGAATCGGATAAAAATTAGGGAAGTTATGAGTGATTTTTCTCATAAAACTCCCAAAAACGATTTTTTGGCCAAAAAATTTGAAGGAATTATGAAACTATTATATAAACAGTTGAAGGAAAGTAAGAGTACAGAGTTTGCCAGCATGAGAAACAGCAAAGGTGAAATGCTATATGATATAGACGAGATAGTAGACGCTTTAAAAGACTCGTTTAAAGAACTATTAGGAGGTGAAGATATAGGACAACAAAACTGCGACATAGAACATAATGCATTAGAAAACCCAATTGAAAAAGTCTGTGTCACTGAGGTCCGAAACATAATTAAGAACTTGAAAAACGGTAAGGCTGCTGGCATAGACAGTATTAGTGCTGAAATGCTCAAATACGGTGGCGAGTACATACCTCACAGGTTGTGCAAATTAATAAATTTATGTATCGAGACGGGGAAAGTCCCAGACGATTGAAAAAAAGCGATTATCGTACCAATATACAAAAGAAAGGGAGATAAAAACAACTGCAGTAATTACAGAGGTATCAGCCTACTAAGTACCGTAAGTAAAATATACTCAAAAACACTTATTCGTAGGGTAATGGAAATCACAGAAGAAAAGATATGGGAAGTCCAAAGTGGTTTTATGCCAGGAAGATCATGTACAGATCAGATATTTAGCCTAAGACAGATCACAGAAAAAAGCTTGAGAGTAGGAAAGAAAGTTTTCT
>CAKNYM010050171.1:0-18947 GCA_932195095.1 Andricus curvator | reverse complement strand
GGCCCAACTCTGGTTACCGTAGATCGGTTACCAAAGCAGGGCCGACTTTGGGCCGATGGTCAATCTCTGGCAGCCGACCCAATTTCGCACCTGGGTTCGACCGATGGAGTGTACAATCCGAAAAACCGATTTTACGTTGGCGGCTGTCTGTCTGTCGTCGTTGTCGTCTGTATATCGGATAACTTTTGAAATACTAATCGAATTACGTTGCAATTTGACACACAGTTTTAGGAACCGAAAAGAAAAGTCAAGTTCGTTAACCAGCTATTCTGGATAAAATAAGTTTAAAAAGTTAGAGCATTTTCAATAGTGTTGAGACCATTTTTTCAAGATTTAGAAATTCGACGTACGGTTATCCGTAGTACTCGGAAACTCGAACAGTTTATTCTCATAACTTTTTTCGATAAAAAGAAAATTATCAGAGTTATAGCATTTTCAAAATTCAAGAAAACAAACGAAAATGAACATTTTAAGCCAAACAACGTAAGATATGAGAAAAAATCACGAAAAAAAGTTTCATTTTTGAAAGCCCTACAAGATTATCATAAGAAGTTTTTGAATTTTCTCGAAAAATCGAAAATTCAAATTTTCATCGCACATAAAATAATGGAAAATAAAAAATTCCATTTTGCGGTCAAACTATGCAAGATACAAAAAAAGATTAGAAGACAACAATTATGAATCCAAAAAAGATCTACAAATTTGTTATTAATCATTTTTTAATGGGATGCGTAGTTTTTATTTCATTCGTAAAAAACATTGAAAATTAAAAAATTCTATTTTTGGAAAAACGACATGAGCTACGAAAAAAAACAATTTGTCAAAAGTCTTTTACCCAAAAAGAACTACGTTTTCAATTATTTTTTGATAGGACGCGTAGTTTTTGTTTCATTCGTAAAAAACAACCTTGAAAATAAGAAATTATATTTTTGGACAAACGACATGAGCTACGAAAAAACAATTTGACAAAAATTGTTTACCCAAAGAAGAGCTACAAATTTGCTATTAATTATTTTTTCATAGGATGCTTAGTTTTTGTTTTAACCCTTAAACTGCACTGTGGGTGCCAAACACCCAGAACAACTTTAAGCTTATTTTTTTTCTAAAAGTATACAGTTTCAAGAGTATATCATTAAATTTTTAGGTCAAAATATTGAAAATTACGCAATATATACATTTTTTTATGAAAAAACGCATTTTTTCGATTTTTTTTTAAATCCAGTTTTTAACAAATTATATCGTTATAAAACCAACGGGATTTAAAAAAGACGTATAATTCTACATCCCGTTAAAATTTCGTTAGAAAATATTGAAATCCGGCTTAGTTATACAAGTTTAAACATCTGGGTGTCAGACACCCACGGTGTAGCTTACGTAATTATTTTGAGGTGTGCAATGTTAAGTGGGTGTCAAACACCCACGGTGTAGCTTACGTAATTATTTTGAGGTGTGCAGTTTAAGGGTTAATCGTGAAAAATGATATTAAAAATAAGAAAATTAAATTTGTGGAAAAACGACACAAGCTACCATAAAATTTTATTTAACAAAATTTTTGGCCTAAATTATATATACAAATTTGCTTGAAACCACTTTACGCTAGGATGCGTATTTTTAGTTTAAATCGTAAAAAATAACATTGAAATAAACAAATTAAATTTATGGAAGAACGACACAAGTTGCAATAATATTTTTAATAACAAAATTGTTTTTTCATAGGATGCGCACTTTTTTTAATTATAAAAACAAGACTGTGAGAATACGTATGTTTCAATATTAATGCATATTATGAATTGTAATAATATAAACTTATTGAAATGATAGATTTTTTAGGGTAGCTGGGAATAAAAATTTGTGCAAAATAAGGAGCAAATATTATAATAATCATGAAAAATAAAATTTGTACATTATTTTCGCAATATTTGAATAAGCAGTGCCAGCCCGAGGTACAGAACAAAATCGAGTGCGATGAGCGAGGTACGTGATGAGTATGTGTTCGTTTAAGCCGAAGGATCTTTAACAAAAGAGAAGTAACAATCACCAAATTACAGTTGTCGATGCTTTGACCTATAATTGTAAAAGGTCTGTGCACAAATGTGGGGGAAATACAAAGACCGAGCGCGTAGCGCGAGGTAAATACATTATCGGGCGCGAAGCGCGAGAACCAACACTCAGAGGAATGGTTGGCTAGTACATCCATTTTTTGTTGGTTAAGGAAGAGTTGGTTAGAACGTCTGTTCAGATTGACAGACCAGCCAAGTCCGTTGGAACAATGACCATTTTAAATAGTTGCGTATTCGTTGGTCACAGTAACTATACAATTGGACCCTTCAACTATCGAATAGTTAGCACAGCCACCTGCTTGGCCAGTGATCCCAAACGTGGCTCCCTGACCTATTGCGCTTGCGTCAGGGAGACATGTTTGAGTCATTGGCCGGTTGGCGTCGTTGGTGTCAGAATTCAGAATAGCAGAACCAACCTCACAGTCTGACAAGAGTCAAGAGATGATTTGTATTACTTTGTTGATATTCCGAGCATTCGTGTCGTGTGTTGTGATTTTTCAAATTATATTAAGTTACACTTTCTCGTGGAGAATGAATTAAGTATTCTTCGACGTGAAATCTTGGGCTTTTGAGAAAATAAGAACTGGACGCTCGGCCCAGCGCAGCGTCTCTTAAGGCCATGTCATACTAACCCTAAAATAATTTGTCGAAATATTTTTTGCAACAATTCACGTCCACACAAATTAAGATATCGAGGTGAAAATTTTTAAAATGAAATAGAAGGCCCTAATGAACTTTGGCTTCTGGTATAGCCCGTGTGGACAAATTTCGTGGCGCTGTACTGTTTCTGTCTACTCCACCTTGAGTCGACACTGGCGCGCCACAGGCTGACTGTCCAGTGGCTAGACTGGGATGTAACGCTCGGATCGACTAGTTTCTAGACAGATCGTCTATTTTGATGAAAAATACTTAATAATTAAATAATTTAATTATTTTTTATCACATAAAAGTCTGATATATACATTTTGCATTTAATAAAAAATATTTAAAAAAAGTTTTTTTACAAAATAGAATAGAAAAACGAGTTTCCGCAAATCTTGTACATACGCCGGGTGTCGAACTTTTGATGTAACTTCGTATTATGTTTCTGTAACTTTGTCCCGTCGCCTTAATACACTCAGCCATCTGAAAGTACATTTTTTTCATTTTTATTGTTTATGAATTTCAATTCATTATATATATAGTAATATTTATTTCAATAAAACATTAACAATTTTTAAACATCAAAAGTGCTTGATGTATGAATAAAACATTGAAAATAATAAAGTTTGTATGATTACTATACTTGCGATTAGGCTACGAAATAATTATTGTTTATTATTTTAAATAATCAATACGTTAGGCTTAATTATCATTTACGCAATCAATAAATAATTAAAATAAATTAAATAAATTATTTGTGTTAAAATTTGATTTTCTGGAATATTATAAATATAATACATAGCATTATACATATTATAAAATTAATATGAAAAGTGTCTCGTCGTCCTGAAATTTCTTGATGAGTAGTCAAATATTTTTCATAAACTTGGCTAGTCATCCCGAATTTTCGGGACGAATAGTCAATTCCCTTTTCCAGCTCCCTTAATTTTTCGGGACGACTAGATACAGCTATAAAGTTATTATAACTTTACCATATAATTTAATTGAAAGAAAATGTTTCCAAACATTCCTGAGAAAAAAATCGTTGTTAAGAATACAGTTCGTATATTCAGATTTCAATCACTTGCAGTCATTATTGTTTATTATCTCAAATATTTAGGTAATGGTGTACATTTAATTATTACTTAAACATATTTATGCAATTATGTATTGTAATTTCCTAAATCTTTTATTTAAAAATTATTATTTTCTGAATTCACTTCTGTAATTTTGGTTAAAGTCCAAACCGTGATTCTGTCTAGAAACTAGCTAAAATCTGGACAGTCTTCATACATTAAAATTCGTATCGGACTCCTAGATAGCGCCAAGAGTGGTACTAGACAGCAGAAAGATTTGAATCAAACACGTAGCAAAACTAGGCAGCGCCAGTGTAGCGCCAGGCTAGTATTGCGTGAATAGACAGACTTGAGAAAAACTATACTGGCTTTAGCATGATTCAAGACTTCCACGAAATTTTTCCACACGGGAGGGACGTGAGTTGTTGCAAAGAATACACTCAGAGAAATGGTTGGCTGGTACATACATTTTTTGTTGGTTAAAGAATAGTTGGTCAGAACGTCTGTTCAGATTGACAGACCAGCTAAGTCAATGACCTTTTTAAATGGTTGGGTGTTCGTTGGTTGCAGCTATGCAATTGGACCCTTCAACTATCGAATAGTTAGCACAGCCAACTGATTGGCCAGTGATCCCAAACGTGGCTCCCTGACCTCTAGCTCTTGCGGCAGTGAGACACGTTTGAGCCGTTGGCCGGTTGGCGTCGTTGGTGTCAAAATTCAGAATGACAGAACTAGGGTGACCAGATTTCCGTTTCACTAAACCGGACACATATTTTCCGCCCCCCCCTCCCCCCCATAAATCGAAAAATGAAAAAAAATCCGAAAAAACACAGAAAAAACTGGGGGTTCAGTAATGTTGCGGCTCAAGTAAAACTTGGCATCATTTAGAACTTAGCCTCTTAAGCAACTCTTATTAAGGGTTACTTTTTAGTGCGTTGATATCCGATAGATGGCCATCGGCGGGTGTCGGGGTTTTCAACTGCACATGTGCTGAAAAGCGCGGGCCTATTTGAAATCAATAAATACTATGAATAGTCATACAGATAAATATTAACAAACGCTTTTTTCCTTTTTTAAAACAAATTGAATTGAATGATAGAAATACCTAGCTTCTTTAAAAAATTTAATATTAACCTAATATTGCAAGTATATATTACATTATTTTAAATAGTCCCGCGCTTTTCAGCACATGCGCAGTGGAAAACATCAGATTTTCAACATAACCTTAAAAACTGTCACATTTCTTGTGCGATATCTTCCTTTCAAGAATGACTAATGTCTATGATTTTAGTTTCTTCATTACATTTTTTGTAGCGCAATATTATTTAATTCGAATTATAAAGTAAAATGTGCATCATTAACTTGTAAAATCTTTGAAGTGAGTCAAGGCAGAAGTGACAAAAAGGCTCTATTAGAACCATTTGAATCCATACTTTGGGTTCATTTAGAAACCATTTATCATTTTGGGTTCGTTTTCAGTAAGCGAGGTTCCTTTTTGTTGCAGCTCCTTTGGAACCAAAAATTGGTTCTAATAGAAACCCCAGTGTTTTCTCTGAATTTTCAACAGGAAAAAAAATCTTATTTCAAAATTTTTTATCAAACAATTGATCAATTCATGAAGAATTGATTTAACACTGGTTGTTCACGAACTAGAGGAAAATGTTGTCTTTTTTCAAGTTCAGTATTTCGACAAAAACCGGGACATTTTACTACAAACTGGGACGCTTCTCGCAACACCCAAAAACAGGAACATGTCCCGGAAAACCGGGACGCCTGGTCACCCTAGACAGAACCAACCTGGCAGCCTGACAAGATTGCGTCCGATACACAGCTCTTTTTCAATAAGTTTAGGTAACCAATCTGTGGCAATCAGGAATTACCTTTTAAAAATGCTGATCCAAATAATTGTTACTGCGGATTTAAACGCATCCAGTCGATTTTTTCCCTGGGCGTATTATTCATCTAAATTCTTACAAGTAATTACTGCTAAGTACATGGGACAGGCTGCAAACAGGGTTGGTTGTCCGATCTGTCTGAAATAGGTGATTCCGACAGCACAACGGCACGGTAATATTTTGAGCAGTTGCTATGACCCAAGTAGTTGGATGAGGCAGCCATCCCGCTGCTGCACCACACCAACTCAGTTGGCTGATACAACCAACACCACCGTGTCCATTAAAAGTGGCTGCCTCAGCCAACTAAGTGGATGGCGCTCCAGGATCCAACAAAATTGGCTACAACAACCAACTTACGGGTCAGACTATCCAATCATTTCTCTGAGTGAACAGTCGCGCGCCGTAGGTGCGCTCAAACTTGCGAGAAAATGGGGCATTTTCCGCACAGGCATGACCACCTGTACCACGAATAGATTTGAGACTTCCATGACCACCGCTTTTGACTGTGGCCCGTGTGGAGAAATTTTGTGGCGCTGTACTGTTTCTGTCTAGTCCACCTTGAGTCGACACTGGCGGCCACAGTCTGACTGTCCAGTGGCTAGACTGGGATGTAACGCTCGGATCGACTAGTTTCTAGACAGATTGTCTATTTTTATGAAAAATAATTAATAATTAAATAATATAATTATTGTTTATTACATAAAAGTCTTATAAATAGATTTTGCAGTTAATTAAGAATATAAAAAAAGTTTTTATCCCGTCGCCTTAACATACTCAGCCATCTAAAAGTTGAACATTTTTTTATTTTTGTCGGACATGAATTTCAATTTATTATATCGTCATATTTATTTCAATAAAACATGAACAATTTTTTAAAATTAAAGGTGCTTGATGTGTAAATAAATCACTAAAACTAATCAAGTTTGTATCATCATACTTGCGATTAGGCTACGAAATAATTATTGTTTACCATTTTAAATAATTAATACGTCAGGCTCAATTATCATTTACGCAATAAATAAATAATTAAAACAAATTAAATAAATCATTTATGTTAAAATTTGATTTTTTAAGATTATTATCAATATAATACATAGCATTATACATATTATAATGATCATAAATCAAGTGAAAATGTATCATAACTTTACTATATATAATTCAATTTGAAGAAAAGATTTTTAAACATTCTTTAAAAAAAATCTTTGTTAAGAATACAGTTCGTATATTGAGATTTCAATCACCTTCAATAGTGTATGTTAATTATCACTTGAGCATTTATACAATTATGTATTGTAATTTCCTAGATCTTCTATTCCAAAGTTATTATTTTCTGAATTCCTTTCTGTAATTATTGTTCAAGTCCAAACGGTGATTCTGTCTAGAAACTAGCTAAAATCTGGACAGTTTTCATATATTAAAATTCGTAACGAACGTAGTGATTGATGGCCTTTGGTCTTTGTAATTCATATTATATATTTAAAAATTGAAGTACAGTCAATGCATTTCACTGTGGAACCACAGCCTCATCAGGACTATAACAAACAATGGGTAATGTCATGAATATGTATACATATATGGTCTATTATCGACGAATACATTTTTCATTTACTAATTTTATTTTTAAACTTACCACAATGTGTACTTTTCATCCAAATTTAACATTAAAATCTTGTATCGAAAATATGTAAGTTTTTCTTGGAATTTACATTGCGCTGAACGTGTATGAAAGGTGATGAAAATTTTAGTTTGATTTATAATATTTGATGGAAAAAGATTTCTATATTTAAGTTTCAGTAAAAATCGCTGTTGGTTTCTTAATTTTTCGATCAGAAAAATTGTTTTCACCCATTGTTTTACAACGGGTGTCACCTGTGGATTAGTAGATCTAAGTTGATTGTAGAATCCATGTATGCGTTCCGTGTGTTGATGATTCACGTTCTCCATTATCTGTTGCGTTTTTTGGCCAGTTATGTATAATTCGTTTTTCGAATTAGAACGATTTATAAGAATAAATGTATAAAGATGGTAGTGATTGATGGCCTTTGGTCTTTGTAAAGGAACACATACATGGATTCTACAATCAACCTAGTCCTAGATCTACTAATCCACAGGTGACACCCGTTGTAAAACAATGGGTGAAAACAATTTTTCTAATCGAAAAATTAAGAAACCAACAGTGATTTTTACTGAAACTTAAATATAGAAATCTTTTTCCATCAAATATTATAAATCAAACTAAAACTTTCATCACCTTTCATACACGTTCAGCGCAATGTAAATTCCAAGAAAAACTTACATATTTTCGATACAAGATTTTAATGTTAAATTTGGATGAAAAGTACACATTGTGGTAAGTTTAAAAATAAAATTAGTAACCCGTGTGGAAAAACTTCGTGGCAGTCTTGAATCATGCTAAAGCCAGTACAGTTTTTCTCAAGTCTGTCTATTCACGCAATACTACCCTGGCACTACACTGGCGCTTTCTAGTTTTACTACGTGTTTGACTCAAACCTTTCTCCTGTCTAGTCCCATTCTTGGCGCTATCTAGGAGTTTGTTACGAATTTGAATATATAAAGATTATCCAGATTTTAGCTAGTTTCTAGATAAAATCACGGTTTGGACTTAAACAAAAATGACAGAGGTGAATTTAGAAAATAATCATTTTTGAATAAAAGATTTAGGAAATTACAATACACAATGGCACAAATGCTCAAGCAATAATGAATTGTAGACTATTACATATTTAAGATAGTAAACAATAATTGTTGAAGGTGATCGAAATCTTAATACAAGAACTGTGTTCTTAAGAACGATTTTTTTTAAAAATGTTCAAAAACATTTTGTTTCAATTGAATTATATAGTAAAGTCATAATAAATTGATATTGAATTTATAATAATTATAATATGTATCTTGCTATGTATAATATTTATGATATTCCAGAAAATCAAATATTAATATAAATGCTTTAATTTATTTTAATTGTTTATTGATTGCGTGAATGATATAATTGAGCCTAACGAATTAATTATTTGGAATAATAAACAATCGTTATTTCGTAGCCTAATCGCAAGTAACATCATACAAACTTAATTTTTTTAATGATTTATTCACAAATCAAGCACTTTTAATGTTTAAAAATTGTTCATGTTTTCTTGAAATAAATATTAGGATGTAATGAATTGAAATTCATGTCCGACAAAAAAGACAAAAAATGTAACTTTCAGATGGCCGAGGTGTTAAGGCGACGGGACAAAGTTACAACAATAGAATAGGAAGTTACATCAGAAGTTCGACACCCGGCGTATGTACAAGAGATTTGCGGAAACTCATATCTTTATTTTTTTTTGTACAAAAACTTTTTTTATATTAGTTAGTACTTGGATGGGTGACCATTCGAGAAAACTGAGTGCTGTTGGCACATCGAGGGTGTGGTGAGCCCACACTTGTAGTTATTTACTACAAGAAACTATCCACCTAGAAACACTACCCGAATCGGGTAGTGTCACGCCTACCCTGAAAGGGAAATGGCTTAATGGTATACAAAATAGCCGATCTGTCTAGAAACTAGTCGATCCGAGCGTTACATCCCAGTCTAGCCACTGGACAGTCAGCCTGTGGCGCGCCAATGTCGACTCAAGGCAGACTGGACAGAAACAGTACAGCGCCAGGAAATTTTTCCACACGGGAAATGAAAAATGTATTCGTCGATAATAGACCATATATGTATACATATTCATGACATTACCCATTGTTTGTTATAGTCCTGATGAGGCTGTGGTTCCACAGTGAAATGCATTGACTGTACTTCAATTTTTAAATATATAATATGAATTACAAAGACCAAAGGCCATCAATCCCTACCATCTTTATACATTTATTCTTATAAATCGGTCTAATTCGAAAAACAAATTCGTAACGAACACCTAGATAGCGCCAAGACTGGGACTAGACAGCAGAAATGTTTGAATCAAATACGCAGCAAAACTAGACAGCGCCAGGCTAGTATTGCGTGCATATACAGGCTCGAGAAGAACTGTACTGGCTTTATCATGATTCAAGACTGCCACGAAATTTTTCCAAACTGGGAGCGTTATACTCTCAGATGTTACTTTTTTATTATAATAGAGAATAATTAAGCTATAAATCGACGATACTTAGAGCACTCTGAAGTTTGCTGTTACCAGAAGCATATTCAGGCCATCCATGTAAAATACATGAGTAACGTTACGCTCACGATGATTAGTGTCGCCGCTGAGGTATCCAGGAGAATTTCTTAGTGCGAGAAATAGAGGCAATTGACAAGACGCGCTGATAGGCTGCTGCGTCTTTGCAGACGTACCTGTCAATTAACAGGTTCTCTCGGCAGCATGCTACACAGTTTTTCGAGCCACGTTGTTCGTATATTTCTCTACACAAAGGCAAATTATTGGTCTGTAATTCTCTGGGTTGGACAAGTTGCCTTTTTTCGGTAGGAGTATAGTGCGGCCTAACACCAGCCACTGCGGAATGGGCGTTCCCGACTTTAAATAAGAGGTGAATATGCGGGCCAGATGTTGGTGTGTAGAAATAAACTTCTTCCACCAGAAGTTCTTGATACCATCTGGTCCTGCAGCGGAAAAGTTTTTCGTGCCTCTAAGTGCTTTTTTCACCTCTCCGGCAGTGATTGATGGACATTCCTCCTCAGATTTTATGAGGTTGTCGCAATACTCCTTGAAGCGGATGATATTGTCAGTATCTTCTTTCAACTCTAGTGTTTTCGGGATCTTGTACACTTCTCTTCAAAAAGTCTCTACCTCCTTGGGCTTGGGTGGATTTTTTACGGAAACAGGAAGATCGCTGAAGAGGCGCGATGGGTCAGCGAGGAACTGTTGATTCTCCCTGATCCATCTCTCCTTCTTCTGTATTCTCCTCCTTGCGTCAGATAACAGCCGTATTTTGTCAACAATATGCTGCTTGATTGTCAGCAGCTTTGACTTCTTTAGTGTGTCATTAAAGACCTTTAGTTCTTGGGCGATCTTTCGAACGCATTCCGTGAATGGTCTACCAGATGTTATGTAGTCAATCACATACTGAACACGGGACGTATTATGTCTTGCTCATCCAATCTTTTTGTTCAGTTGATGCAAGCGTCTTTTGGTCTTTTGATCGATCGTCGATTCTAGAATCCGATTTGAATCAGCCAAAGCCCTCGCAGCACCATAAGCTTAACAATTGATGGTCCAGTGGTCGGACATCTCCGAGATATCTTCACAAAGGGATGCATCCATTTCAGCCAGATCTTGGGGCTCAAGAGGAATCTGGATGTCAATATTCCTCCTTGTCCTGAAATCGCGATCATCTCTTAGAAGCTGCCTGCTTTCCGCGGTTGGTCCTAATGTCGCTTCCTCCTCGTCATATGCGGCTTGTTCATACAGCGGTTGGGAAAGTGCTCCGCGCAGATATCCATTTTTCCGGAGGTAGTCGGCTGAATTTCTCAAAGACTGATCCGAAACGTGCTGAAGCTATGGGTGTTTCTGGCACCACAGAGTGTGCATACGCGCCATAAAGCCTCCGTGAACAGAGATAATGCTGGCATCGTAGCAGTCTAGCAAGTCATCCTTGAGTTGATTCGTCCACTCAATATGAACGTGTCACCGGTTCGTCCATATGCGAGGATAAGGCTGCATACTCACTACTCAGAGAGGTCGCCCGGTATCCCAGAGTCACCGTTTAAGACACTTCACCCAGGTGTTATTCAACTTTCGGCACGATTGTTACACCTTTGCTTGGGGGATATTCCTTTGGGGACCACCCTGGACAATTGTCCGCGAGTGCTTATTAATGATTGTGACCATATTCAGCAGAAACTCTTCGCACAGGGAATAGCACTAAAAGTTCAAAGCGTAAAGGAGGTCGCCCATGTAAAAAGACAAAAATAAGCGAGAACACCGAGAGAAAACAAGTACATGCTGAAGGATCCTCTAAAGCGACAAAATATTGGAGAGCTTGTGAAATTATCAATTATGCGGAGAATAATACCTCAATTTTTAAATTAGCAGTCTAGTTAAGTTAATCGGGCTCTACTTCTTCATGGCAAGATATTAATCAAGATGCCGATTTCACTAACGAGGGGGGGGGGGGGGGCAAACGCAATATTCAAAAGAATCAGCCTCAGTTTTTAATTTACAGTATGACTACAATAAAAATAATTATTCAGCTTTATCAAAAGATAGCCGAAAAAGGAATTGTCCCATTTACCCATCATTCTACCGGAAAATTAAAGTAGCTATGAGTGAATGCCAGCCTGTAGATTTTAAGACATCCGAAACAGAGGTGATGATTTCTTTGCAGAGCATGTTAAATAAAATTGCAGAACGTTTGTACTACAATGTTGCTTTGTAGTGGGAAAAAACGTTATTCGCCCAGTAATCTTTATTTGTTACCAGCATGATAGTAATTAAATTAGGAAATAACTTAGACAAATATTTTTGGATCAATCCTACTCCACAAAGTACACATATCGCTTAAACGCAGAAATTAACAAACTCGTACCGTATACATTCAAAGCGGCTGATGATAATACAGTGAACAGTTCATCAGTTCGTTGATTTGGAAGAAAATTTCACTCCGAACGAGTCATCGTTAAGATATGGATTGGGTTTACTCCATGCTGAAATAAAAACTTTTGAACATCTGCTCCATATTTCATATAGAAAAACCATCGAATCTTGGGATGTAAGGAAACCTTAAAAAGGTATACTTTTTCATATAATTTTGAACTGCCTCTCATGAACTGCGTAACCCTTATGAAACCAATTATTTCTTTACATTCAAGCGCAAAAACTGTCCTTTTTATATCATAAAATTAATTTAATTTGCTTCTCTTCTAGAACGATTCATTATCCATTGAGAGAAAAGTTCTGGTCCAAGCAAGAATATACGAAAGTTTACGACTTCGAGTTAATCAAATCCTGCAAGGACATGGCACGACAAATACTGGCAAGATTGCAAGGAGGTGTTTCAAAAAACCACAGGTTTTTGCGGAGGCTTCCCGTGCAGAAATCGCCATATATATTACCGATTACCGACAAGGGCCTGATCCGATGTGTACTATCTGGTCCCGACAGGAAGAATTCTGTGGCCCTGACTCGTACCAGACCGGGCTATGTACTGTGACGTCATATAGCCGCTTCGCAGCGCCATCTTAAGCCATATGCGCTAGATGTAATATAACTACAAACACAACCTTAATTTTTGTTTTCCTTCGTGCTGTTGTATTGCAAATGTGCTGGGAGTGTTCGACCGTATAATATATTCTTAAGACATTAATAATAAATGCCAAAATTAAGAAGCACACCGCGAGTTCGCAAACATCGTGCTATCAGCAAAATTCCGTATTTACGTGATGAAAACGAAATCAACGAAGTCTTTTATGGTATTGAATTTTTTATGGTATTATTAAATTTGATGGTATATTTAATTGTATTGTACTGGATCTAAGTTCTAACCTGAACATTCTATTTCCTCATTTTAGTCAAAAAAAATTATTATTTACAATTTTGAGGTTATATTTCGAATTATACGTTTAAAGTTATGGAATGCAAAAGACTGGGACGGTAATCGGAAGCAAAGGTCAAAGTAACAATTTTTCATTATTTTTAAGGTATATTCAAAGTAAAGCTCAATTCTATTAATTTGGCTTTTTATTTAATATTGTGTTATAATTATTTTAAAGGATTTTAATACCTAATAAAAAAGTCAATAATGTGGCTAGACTCGGGTAATTAATAGGGACCAGACCGGGGGCAGATCGGGCGTTTGATCGGGCCCCTAGACATGGCTCCACTGTGGCTACGTGTTTCATGATGAGTCTGGCCCTGACTCGATTTCCACATCAGGGCCCGATATGAACGAGTCTGGGCCCGGTCGAGGCCACGGCGAAATTTCTGCACGGGTTAGAAATCGATAAGTATTTATTTTGCAATCTTTCTACAGTATTATCGGCATTTAAATGCAAAAACCATTGAAATAGGGTACGCACTTTATTTGTTGCATTCTTATTCTTAAAATTTCAGATATCATATGAAATAAATGCAAATGACGTTTGGCATAATTATATAAACTCGAAAAGTTATGTTGGGAAACACATTGTCTCTATTACGAATTATTTCCTTGGGCAATAATGAATCCGTCGATGCATAAATTATTGAAACATGGGTGCCAAATTGCCAGAGAATTTCCATTGCCAATGGCTTACTATTCGGAGGATGCGAACGAATCCTGGTGATGATCTATAAAGTATTTTTTATTTCAAATTATGTTCTATTCAACACGTTAAATCAAATGGCAAAGTAAGATTAACAGGGCATAATGGTCTATTCATCAACTTGCATAGCGTTTTCCTGAAATAAAAAAAGCTCTTCGAGGTTTTAGACCAAAAAAAAAATTAGGAATAGCAATTTTTAGCCATATCGGTGTTAATTTTACAGTTTTGATCCGCCATATTGGATCCGCCATTTTAAATTTTCAAATTCGAAATCAGCGACCCGAAAACCCTGGAATAATCATTTTTATTCAGATGATTTTTTTTACAGGTATGATTCGCCATATTGGATACGCCATTTTGAATTTCAATCTTATAGCTGAAGATTCGAAATCAGCGACCTGTGAAAAACCGGAAATAGCACTTTTTAGCCAAATCGGTGTTATTTGTACAGTTTTTATCCGCCATTTTGGATTTTGACAGTTTGACCTCGAATTTGAAACCAGCGACCCCAAAAACCCTGAATCACTATGAATGGGGAAATTTTAATCGGTGGGAATAGTTCAAGCCTCAAAGGAATCGAGTAGGACATTCAATCGTCGTTTTCTCAGAACCATGAAGTCCTAGGTTAATTCACAGGCGGAAGTTGGAATCAGCATGAAAAATTTCTTTAAAAAAAATGTGTTTCATATGAAGTGTTACATCCGAGCACTCGTGGTAATCGATAATCTAAAATTTTGTCAAAAAATGTCAACTTCAACCTTGATTTTCAAGGTTATAGGTTCCCCCCCCCCCTTCTCTATATTTTTTCCATACAGTAAAAAGAAAACCTTACAATTTAATTTGATTTACTTTCAGGATTGCCTTAAATTCATTAGGTAACCGCATGACTGATCAAACTTTTTAAAATTCAGTCCACCGCAGACGTAAATTCATCTCCGTTGCGTTCTTCTTTTGATCACACCTTAAATTCCGTCGCTATATGGGCGGACTTTGAGATTTTCTTTTTACTGTGTATATTCTATAGGTATTCATCTATAATTTAAGAAAAGTACTGTGAGCCATATCTGGGTCAGAATAGACTGTCAAGACTAGACATTCTAGACGACACCAGCTCTGGGCCAGATCCGACATTAGACTGCCAGAAGATTTTTCTACTAGGGTCATTGAAATACTACAAAATATTTATTTTTATCTTTATTGTGATAATTCTATACTCTAACAAAAAATGGATTTATTTTGACAATTACTTTTTGTTCACGTAACAATATACTAAGTGTAAATATAACACTCATAGCACGCACGGCGGTTCGAGTGAACATATATAATACATAATAAATAAAGCACGATCTCCGCACAAACATAATGGTAGGGTAAAAATTCAAGTGGATGTTATAAGAATGAAAAAAACGATTGCAAGCAGAAAATTCACAACGCTTTCGAATTATGAGCTACTTCAGCTGCAAAATGCCTACGCGAGGCGATATATTTTTCTCGTCGCATTTGCCTACAAAATGGGAGCGAAACGGCTATTACGGTCGAACGATGCACTCGGCGATGCATCCACAAAATTATGTGCTGAACGCCACACGCATACGCGGATTAAAAGCGTGATAAATTCGAGCGACGAGCGTGATGGTACGAGTCTGTGATAATGCAAATATAATGTCAGCGCCAGAACATATCCACCGGGCGTCCACACTCGATATCTGTATTCACATATCCACATGTGAGAGGAGCTTAAAAACTAAATCATAAAAGCATGAGAGATTAACTGTTCTTCGCGGAAAATATGTTGCATGAGGCAAATTAAAAATGACAGACCGCGCTCTTAATACAGCACACAAAATGCCCAAGTATATCAAGTTCAGCAACATACTATTCCGATTTTTTTAATTTTCCGTGACTACACTATTATATAATGGCATTAGATATAAATATTTATTTGCTAATATATGCCTAATATTTATAATTAAATGATGAAATTTTCCCTTTCTAAAGGTTGAATGTTGAAAATGTGAAAGATTCGAAGAATATGCAATGCTATATTGATTTCTTGTGAAATATCTCTCATTTATTGGTTAAAAATTATTCTTCCTAAAAATTGTATACAATTATCAATAATAATTTGGAGATTTTTTTAAAACATTTAATTTTTTCTTCAAACATAGAAAGATAATCTTTTCCATTGGATTATAATATCCAAATAGAATATGTACTGTATTCCTTCACTATTTGTTGATAGAATCGAACGTTATTGTTTATGCTGTTCACGATGTTCATCAATAGTGTCTCACTTTCTATGTTAACTCGAGGAAATGGTTCATGCTTGTTGCAGCTGCACCAAACAGGGTGCTTACAAGGAGAAGAAAAATTATCGTGTTGACATTATTCAACCCCCATGAACTCAATATTTTCCATCAAAATTGCAAGGTAAATGAGTTTAATGTGTTATGAATTAAATGAATTGTTAAGTCTGGAGAGGATTTTGCATATAATGCAGATCATTTTTTTCCCCTAAAAATGCAAAAATATAGGTATAGGTTGGAACACGTTTTTTGACACCTATACACTATTTTTTTTACTAAAAATCGTCTTTGGAGTAACTTTTGAGTCTTAATAATCAAAATAACCGCACTTTCGCTCATTGTTATGTATTTTTCACACTCAAAATTTCAGCATGTTTCGTTACAAGCGAAAAAGTGAACGGGGTATGACTGATTTCGAGGATTTGTAATTGCTCATTTGTTTGTAGAAACGTAATTGAATAAATAAATATTCACTAAAAGGTTAACTGTGGCGTTTTGAAATGATTTTTGCACTTATTTTCCATGTTTTAAGAGGTTTTTAGATCTACACTACAAAAATTTTTTGGACAGATTGAAAGACATTCAGAAAATCGGCTGTAAAATTTATTGTACATCGTAATTATATAATATATGTATATTTTGTTCACCAAAATTAAGCTATTGAATAGCTAGCATATTGTCAACAAATAGTATTATTGCCACAACGATACGAAGAAATACTTTTTCATGTCAATTATAACCGTAATTGCAATAACTAGCAGTCTGAATAACATGGGTTGAAAAATAAGTCAGAAGAATTATCATTCTGAATAGGAAGGTGCAATAAGAGGCAAACTACTTTAATATAGTACTAAGCGAAAATTCCCATTTAAAATAGGAAAATCACTACCGAATGATGTCATATATGCGCCGACATTCAAGAGGATGATCAAATTCCTCAATCTTCCTGTTCGATTCCCACCAGCGTTGCTTTGTTCTAACACGATTTTTTCTGTTTTAGCTTAGAATGTAATATTCATGTCTAATTGTATGTTTAATGTATATAATTTTTAATTTGTGGAACTGCAATACACACACACATATATATATATATATATATATATATATATTGGGTATTCGGTTTTGATTCCTTGGGAATCGAACCGAAGGGCCTATGACAAAGCCACCGAACGCGTCCTCGGGTTGCGGATAGAGGGTCCCTGTACCAAGGGTTTCTGCTAAATATGGTTACAATAATTAATAAGCAGACGCGGACAATTGTCCAGGGATGGTCCCGAAGGAATAACTCCTAAGCGAAGGCGTAACAACCGTGCCAAAAGCTGAATGGAACCTGGGTGAGGTGTCTCAAACGGTGACTCTGGGATACCGGGCGACCTCTCAGAGTATCAGCCTTATCCTTGCACGCGGGGCTCTACAAGGATGGACGAACCCTTTTCCTTAGCTGCTCGTGGGAACAACAATGACAACACCAAACATAGTTGTAGGAAGTGCCGTTCAAAACAATCGAACGCGCAGGGCTCCCGACAATGGGTCGGACAACAATGCCGACTACCCTAGAGTTGGGGGAGCCAATCAAGACGGAGTCAATGCGATTGACCGGCAGAATCTCATTACTTTTAAGTGGACGGATCGACTCAGGGACGACCTGCTGGAGTGCGATGATACCAGTATGGCCCCTGAACGAAAAGGTTACATGGCGCGACTGCATGCTCTTTGGTGCGAGAAACAACCAGAGCTCTCGGATTTTTCGCAAAAACGTCTGCGAAACCGTGCCGAGGACCTCCGGAAAAGGAGTTATATAAGCGGAGCGCCTACACAACTGCAGCCACAATAAGCCGGAAACAGAGAAAGAGAGGCGACACTGAGACCAGCCTCGAACAGGCATCCAATAGAGGGAGAACGATGCTTGAAGACCCGGAGAAACATCAAAATTCAGGTTTCTCCCAATCCCAAAGATCTGACTGAACTGGATGATGAGCTTCGTGGAGATTTTTCCGAAGAATCCGACCTCTGGACTATCAATTGTAGTGTGTACAATGCAGCGAGAACTTTGGCAGATGCAAACCGTAAAACAAAACCAACGGTTGATCATAAGACCAAAAGACGAATGCATCAACTTAGCACAAAGATAGGCTGGGCAAGACAGTACGCGTCCCGCATTCAGTGTGTGATTGACTACATAACATCTGGCAGGACTTTCACTGCCAAGGTTCGACAGTTCACGCGCGAACTGCTGATCCGTCATCACACAATCAACAAGTCAGAGCTACTGACCATCAGGCAGCATATTGTTGGCCCAAACCAGAGGAGATCGAAGCATTTTGGAGAGAAGTCTACGAAGTCCAGCATCCACTGAAAGGAAACTCAAAGAACATAAATAGCTTCAATGAGCTGTGCAATGCCCTCATAACGGCTGAGGAGGAATGCCCACCTATCACTACCGAGGAGGTGAAAAACGTATTAAGAGGCATGAAGAACTATTCCGCTCCGGGACCAGATGGTATCAAGACCTTCTGGTGGAAGAAGTTTCCTTCAACCCACCAGCATCTGGCTCGAATTTTCACCTCATATCTAAAGTCGGAAGAGCCTATTCCGGGGTGGTTGGTGGAAGGGCGCACAGTGCTGCTGCCGAAGACGGGCAACTTAGCTGACCCTAAGAATTACAGGCCAATAACTTGTCTGAACACACTGTATAAGATCTTCACAGCGATCCTAAA
>CAKNYM010050170.1:0-14971 GCA_932195095.1 Andricus curvator | reverse complement strand
ATACTTTTGAATATTTTCCGAAAATTTTTCCGCGATATTTTAATTTTTAAATATGGGTAAAAAATATTGATCTCAGGACTGACTCGATCAGCTGGTATACTCATTACACGGCCTTAAGGTCGATAGAACCTTGAGTAAATAAAGTTCCTTTTCAGTCTAAAATAAAAATAAATTTAACAATCACTTAATATGTAGAGGTTTTGATAATTTTATAATATTTGCAAACAAACTTTTTCTTTTCATCGAAGTCAAACACGAAGTTCAAAAATCTAGAGGAGCCTAGCGTAAAGCGCGATGCAAATACGCCCGAGCGCGTAGCGCGAGGTGAATACATAATCGTGCGCGAAGCGCGAGATCCAACAGTCGCGCGCCCTAGGCGCCCTCAAACTTGCGAGCGAAGCGAGCTGCGCGCCATGAGAATGTGCCCGCGAAGCGGGCAGATTTTTTCAAGGATGTTCCAGGTGTACCTTCTGGACAAAAGTTAGTCAAATGTTAGTGAATTTTTTCTGTTGACCATTTTAATCAATAGAGGATATTGAGATGGAAATTTCCCTGATCACATGAAGTAAAGAACAAAAATGCTACGATTGAGAATGTATTTTAATATTTTCAGTGAAAATTTCAAGATTAATTAATTATTTTATACTCGTCGTGGAAAAACTTTTGGCTATTAATGAAGCCTGTAAAAATCTTAAGAAATCGAAAATTCGTATTTACGTTTTAAGAAGTACGTCTGTGTTAGATAAGGGAAAATGTTAAAAAACATAAATATTATGTATTTATATTTCATATAAATAATATTCTGAAGATTAAATTGTCTAATAACCTGAATATTCTATGTTATAAATATAATTCCAGAAAGCCGTAGATCGTGCAACGTCGGATATATCGTAATTTCGTGCTGTTTTGTTGGTAGACTTGAACTGTTTAAAATGGCTGACCTGTCAACAAAGTTGTAGGTTAGAAATCGCTTTACATGGTTCGGGATCATCGGAGCTTTTGAGTTTTTAAATTGTTTTTAAATATAATATGCGATTCAGACAATAGCAAAAATGAAGAAAACGTATAGGTGGAAAGGCGGAATAGTGTCGAAGAAGGTGTATGATCATAGACAGAAGTTACAACGTAAAATGTCTGAAATAAATGCACGGAGATCTGCAAAAGAAGCTTATGCTAAAGAAGAAAAGGCCTCAGAAATGTATTCGAGTGAAGCTAAAGAAAATATTCCCTTTGATGGGCGACGTATAGTCGAATTACGCTTCCTAGGGAAATAGTTGTGGTGCTCTGATTGCAAAGAAGCTCTTTCGCTTGACTTAGTAGAATGCGAAATCCAACGAGGGTTAGGTTCGATTCTGAAAGTTCGGTATAGTTTTTTTATCATTAGGAAAAATTGAATTACAGTATATGGGTCATTACCAAAAAGTTGTGAAATTGAAGCCCCGGCCGTTTTACCCAATTCCATGATTTAAAACAATTTTTAATATAATACTAGGTTAAAGTACTTACATCGAAGTAGTTCTGAGTAAAGCACGGAGTAATAATAAGGAGACCGATCATACCGTAGAAATTATGAACAGTGATAAATATTTTTAAGCATTATTTATGCATATATTCACAAAATATTATTCTGAATAATAAAAGTGACGCTTTTGACACACACCCAAATATTTTCCATTGCCTACATGCACGGCCCTGAACTACCTGAAGCTTTTTTTAATATCACGCTCCTGGAATAACTGATTTGCGGTGTTGCCACGCTCTATACTTTCCGCCGCAGAATCAGTTATTTTTACTTATATTTATATTATTTTTGAAACAACGAGCTAGCAAATAAATTTTAAATTTTGCAAGAAGTTTCATTAATATTCAGACAAACTGTTCTCAAAGTGCCAGAAAAAACTATTCGTCAAATAATCTTGCTATCTTCAGTTAAAAGTACAAAAACTTCCTTTTCCCATAAGAGCCCATGCTAAATCACTGAATCTTTAGATTCAAATAATTTCTAAACGGGTTAGCGAATCCTTTTGAAACATTGCATGTAATTTCCAAATGGTAATAGAAATAATTTCTGTAAATTTGAGACATATCTATTCGTAAATGAGATAACCCTGGAACATCCTTAAATACAGTCGCCTCTATTTACCTTGCCGCTCCCTTTTATTCCCGCTCGAGGTCTTCCCCACCATGACCGCGATGGCTCGGCGTCCGAGAATTTTCTCTCTCTCAATTTACGTTGCCGTCAATGTTTTAGATCTTTTAACGCAATTTTAAAGTGCAAAAAATCATTATATGCTTTGTGAATGAGGTGTACAACAGCATTTTGAAATCGCATAACATCTTTCATTCTGCATTAATTGAAAACTACCGAAAATTGAACGCGAAGATATTGATAGCTCTTTTGTTTCACTGCGTTGTGCGAGCTGATACACGCGGCAACGAAAACAGAGAACGAAACAAATCGCATCGAGCACCGGTCAGGCTCGAGAGTGGGGGAACATCATTTCAACGAAAATTATTTCCTTATGGTCCTAACAATGGCAAGGTAAATAGAGGCGATTGTACATTAAATTTTTAATTTAACACTTTTGAATTTTTGTATTTAAAATTTTTGAATAATCGAGAACAAATTCTGATATTTCAGTAGAACGTAGTCTCCTTTATTGGCATTAAAATTCTTTCCACAGAATTAAGATTTCATCTCTCAATGTAAAAAATCCACAACATTCTTGAGAATTCAATTTAAAAAGTTAAGTTAAGAAAATATTTTTCTCTCAGCGGTTTGTAAAGAATCACGATGATTTTTCTATTTTTAATGTTAGGGATCGTCCATAAATTACGTAAGACGTTTTTCTTTTGTTTAAATAAAGACGAGAATGAAATTGATGTGAAGTTGAAAAGGACACAACGATATAAACAAAATAAAAACGTCTTACGTAATATATGGACGGTCCCTTACTAATTAAACGTACATTCAATAATTAAATATGTTTTCTTGTTTTACTCAAAATTAAATTTTTTTGTTTGAAATATTGAGAGGGATACGATTTTAACAGAAAATCGTAAATATCTGGAAAATTGTTTATAGGATTGAAGAATTAAGAAAAAAATCTTGATTCGAAAGTATTGATTTTTAAACAAAAAGAAGGTTTGAGCATTAGAAGGTTATGCGTAAATAATTTGAAACTATTTTTCCTTTTAATTCGTTAAATTCAAAATTGAAATGAAACTTTTGGATAAAGTTCCGAATAGTGGTTACCTCCGATTTTTTTTGAAACCACGTATACTTACGTATTTTGATGCGTTGATTACGAAAATCATAGTGAAAATTGTCGACAAGGACGTTTTCATGGTAAAACCCATAAGAAACCCCATAAAAATCATGATTTTTTTGTTGATCTCAGTAAATACGAAGAATTTTGAAAAATGTTTGAAACAAAAGTTCTAGATAGTATAAAAATACATCTTTTTTATATTATACACTTTTTTCCTAAAACCATTATTTTTCGAGAAAAAGAGGATTGCGTTGGAAAAACAATAACAAAAAAGAAAACAGTTACAAATATGCGTTCGGTCACGCTTGTCCCTTCTTTCCCTTTCTTTCTCGTCCCTTTTTCGTAACTAGTCAGTGAACGTGGAAAAAGGGACGACCGTGACTGAACAAATTTCCGTAACCAGTCAGTAAATGCGTAGCCCCCCTCCCAACTTAAACCTGGAAAAGGGAACGAGCGTAACTGAACACATTTTCGTAACTAGTCAGTATATTTGTAGCCCCCCCCCCCTACTTAAACCTGGAAAAGAGGACGAGCGTAACTGAACGCATTTTCGTAAATGCGTAAATTTTCCAGTAAATTCTTAGCCACCGCAAAAAGTGTATAACACAAAAAATATGTATCTTTATACTAGCTAGAACTTTTGTTTGAAATATTTTTTAAAATTCTTCGTATTTACTGAGATAAACGAAGAAATCATGATTTTTATGGGGTTTCTTATGGGTTTTACCATGAAAACGTCCTTGTCGCCCATTTTCACTATGATTTTTGTAATCAGCGCATCAGAATACGTAAGTATACGTGCTTTAAACAAAATCGGTGGGTTCACCTATTCGGAACTGCACCCTTTTAGTATTTATACTTTATATATTTTATTTTATCTTTTTTATATTTTTAGGTATTTTCTTTATTTTTTGTATGCCTGGAAAAAAACTGACAAAGTTAAAGGTTTACTTATAACCCATAAGATTCTAAAAAAAAGTGGCGGAACTGCCCCAGAAAAACTAAAAAAGTAAAGGGGACAAACTGCCCCTTGGAAACTGGAAAAACAAAGAAGTTAAAACATTACACCTAACCCTTGCTACCAGGGTGAGATATTTTGATATCTGATATCAATTGGGTGAAGGCATCTGCCCCCAATTTCTTAACGCGCCGTCGCCACAAAAACGCACAGAGGGGATCAGCAAGATTGTGCTTTCGTACACTGCCACAAGAAAGAGATCGCCTCATCCACCGCTAAGAGGACTCAATATTTTGAGTGTGGGCTCCAGTATTGTGATCCACGATTTCCTCAGAAAGATTCACGGTTTTATGTTCAAAGCCATGATCTTCAAGGTTTATATATCCTTTCCAACAATCCGTATGGATCTCTGTCCCTTCTGCAACGTGTTTTTTAATCAAATTAATCAACGTGGTTTCGTCTCTTTTATTATCAGGACAGATCTCCAAACGATATTTTTGTGCTTCGCCCCTGTGAATCATCCCAAGGATCCACGGCCCTTCCACAACACGCCCTCTCTCATACTTCCGGCGTCCGATTTTGCACTCGTCGATTTCGACGACTTGACCAACACCTCCGATTTTACCTTCTTCTACAAAGTGTTGATCAAGAGCAATCATACAGACCTCTCTGCAAAAGGAAAATCTATCAGCGACAGTTTCTCTTGAAATTTCCTGCCCCTCAATAATGCTACTCTCACGTATAGTTTGCTCAGAATTAAAATTAAGAACGAAACAATACGTGATCAGCATGCATGATGATGCTGAAATATGGCACCTCTCAAACCAGGTGTTTTCGGCAACAGTATGCGTATGGCAATACTTGCCTTTTTTGGCAAAAGAATTGACCGCAGGTCATTCTTGATTCTTGCAATAACATTTTCTTCTTATGTTTTCCGCAGAACCGTTCCTCTGGAATAAGTTCTAACTTCCTCAACCATTGCAAAGTTTTCTCTCGATCTTCGAGACTTAAAATTAAACTAAAAATATTATATTCTTGATCCATCTGGATGAGAAAGAAAAGCAAGAAGAATAAGAAAAAAATCAGATAATGAGGACGCACAGTTAACAGCCCTCCTTATATACCGAAAGCGCGGACGCTGAAGAAAGCCCAGACCCTTATCGTACCCCACCCTATTACAACTTCTAAACTTTGTCTATCTTTTTCTAGAAAACTACCACCTGTGCGATAAAAATTAATACAACATAAAATGTGCACCTCGATGAAATCTACAATTCACAAGGTGATCGAATGGTATGCTTAATGCAATTAATAAAAAAATCTAACTTACCTAATTGCCATAGAAAATTACTAAATACAAATTTTTATTTCTAGGCTCATTTTTGGAAAATCTTATTTTTCTTGTTAAAAAATGGCTTTGGAGAAGAAATGTACTGAACACAAAAGATGGATTTTTTTATGCTCTACAACTTTTATTTGAAATATTTTTTGAAATTCCCATTATTTACGAAAACCATGAAAACTCCATAAAATCGTAGTTTTTTCATTTATTTTCGTAAATAATGGGAATTTCAAAAAATATTTCAAATAAAAGTTGTAGAGCATAAAAAAATCCATCTTTTGTGTTCAGTACATTTCTTCTCCAAAGCCATTTTTTAACAAGAAAAATAAGATTTTCCAAAAATGAGCCTAGAAATAAAAATTTGTATTTAGTAATTTTCTATGGCAATTAGGTAAGTTAGATTTTTTTATTAATTGCATTAAGCATACCATTCGATCACCTTGTGAATTGTAGATTTCATCGAGGTGCACATTTTATGTTGTATTAATTTTTATCGCACAGGTGGTAGTTTTCTAGAAAAAGATAGACAAAGTTTAGAAGTTGTAATAGGGTGGGGTACGATAAGGGTCTGGGCTTTCTTCAGCGTCCGCGCTTTCGGTATATAAGGAGGGCTGTTAACTGTGCGTCCTCATTATCTGATTTTTTTCTTATTCTTCTTGCTTTTCTTTCTCATCCAGATGGATCAAGAATATAATATTTTTAGTTTAATTTTAAGTCTCGAAGATCGAGAGAAAACTTTGCAATGGTTGAGGAAGTTAGAACTTATTCCAGAGGAACGGTTCTGCGGAAAACATAAGAAGAAAATGTTATTGCAAGACTCAAGAATGACCTGCGGTCAATTCTTTTGCCAAAAAAAGGCAAGTATTGCCATACGCATACTGTTGCCGAAAACACCTGGTTTGAGAGGTGCCATATTTCAGCATCATCATGCATGCTGATCACGTATTGTTTCGCTCTTAATTTTAATTCTGAGCAAACTATACGTGAGAGTAGCATTATTGAGGGGCAGGAAATTTCAAGAGAAACTGTCGCTGATAGATTTTCCTTTTGCAGAGAGGTCTGTATGATTGCTCTTGATCAACACTGTGTAGAAGAAGGTAAAATCGGAGGTGTTGGTCAAGTCGTCGAAATCGACGAGTGCAAAATCGGACGCCGGAAGTATGAGAGAGGGCGTGTTGTGGAAGGACCGTGGATCCTTGGGATGATTCACAGGGGTGAAGCACAAAAATATCGTTTGGAGATCTGTCCTGATAATAAAAGAGACGAAACCACGTTGATTAATTTGATTAAAAAACACGTTGCAGAAGGGACAGAGATCCATACGGATTGTTGGAAAGGATATATAAACCTTGAAGATCATGGCTTTGAACATAAAACCGTGAATCTTTCTGAGGAATTCGTGGATCACAATACTGGAGCCCACACTCAAAATATTGAGTCCTCTTAGCGGTGGATGAGGCGATCTCTTTCTTGTGGCAGTGTACGAAAGCACAATCTTGCTGATCCCCTCTGTGCGTTTTTGTGGCGACGGCGCGTTAAGAAATTGGGGGCAGATGCCTTCACCCAATTGATATCAGATATCAAAATATCTCACCCTGGTAGCAAGGGTTAGGTGTAATGTTTTAACTTCTTTGTTTTTTCAGCTTCCAAGGGGCAGTTTGACCCCTTTACTTTTTTAGTTTTTCTCGGGCAGTTCCGCCACTTTTTTTTTAGAATCTTATGGGTTATAAGTAAACCTTTAACTTTGTCAGTTTTTTTCCAGGCATACAAATAATAAAGAAAATACCTAAAAATATAAAAAAGATAAAATAAAATATATAAAGTATAAATACTAAAAGGGTGCAGTTCCGAATAGGTGAACCCACCGATTTTGTTTAAAGCACGTATACTTACGTATTCTGATGCGCTGATTACAAAAATCATAGTGAAAATGGGCGACAAGGACGTTTTCATGGTAAAACCCATAAGAAACCCCATAAAAATCATGATTTCTTCGTTTATCTCAGTAAATACGAAGAATTTAAAAAAATATTTCAAACAAAAGTTCTAGCTAGTATAAAGATACATCTTTTTTGTGTTATACACTTTTTGCGCTGGCTAAGAATTTACTGGAAAATTTACGCATTTACGAAAATGCGTTCAGTTACGCTCGTCCTCTTTTCCAGGTTTAAGTAGGGGGGGGGGGCTACAAATATACTGACTAGTTACGAAAATGTGTTCAGTTACGCTCGTTCCCTTTTCCAGGTTTAAGTTGGGAGGGGGGCTACGCATTTACTGACTGGTTACGGAAATTTGTTCAGTCACGTTCGTCCCTTTTCCCACGTTCACTGACTAGTTACGAAAAAGGGACGAGAAAGAAAGGGAAAGAAGGGACAAGCGTGACCGAACGCATATTTGTAACTGTTTTCTTTTTTGTTATTGTTTTTCCAACGCAATCCTCTTTTTCTCGAAAAATAATGGTTTGAGGAAAAAAGTGTATAATATAAAAAAGATGTATTTTTATACTATCTAGAACTTTTGTTTCAAACATTTTTCAAAATTCTTCGTATTTACTGAGATCAACAAAAAAATCATGATTTTTATGGGGTTTCTTATGGGTTTTACCATGCAAACGTCCTTGTCGACAATTTTCACTATGATTTTCGTAATCAACGCATCAAAATACGTAAGTATACGTGGTTTAAAAAAAAATCGGAGGTAACCACTATTCGGAACTTTATCCAAAAGTTTCATTTCAATTTTGAGTTTAACGAATTAAAAGGAAAGATAGTTTCAAATTATTTACGCATAACCTTCTAATGCTCAAACCTTCTTTTTGTTTAAAAATCAATACTTTCGAATCAAGATTTTTTTCTTACTTCTTCAATCCTGTAAACAATTTTCCAGATATTTACGATTTTCTGTTAAAATCGTATCCCTCTCAATATTTCAAACAAAAAAATTTAATTTTGAGTAAAACAAGAAAACATATTTAATTATTGAATGTACGTTTAATTAGTAAGGGACCAAGTTTTTCATTAAAAACCCCCACTAGTGGGAAAAGTACTCACTTCGACCACTGTGACGTCATCAGTTGAGGAATCGATAACTTCGTCGTCTCTGGACGACCTCTTCAGCCGCATTTCCCTTGCTAGTGTTGGATAAAGTATTATGTGAACCTTGTGGGAGACGGCGATTTGACTCGTGTGATTGCCAAGCTCGCTGCGCTCGCGCGGCAAACTTCACACTCCTCTAGAATCTTATATTCTAATGTTTCGCCTTACTTAAAATAACAATGATAATAATACTATTAATTCTTAAACTTCTAAAAATAGGCGATCTTCCAGAGCTTCCGTTTCCTCTTACCATAACATACATTTTCAATGATTTTACAATTTAAAATTTTTGCTAGTTACTTTCCTTATTAGGATTAATCGATTGGCTCTGCTCTGTTACCTTGCTTTCTCTTAGTTCTTCCATTTTCTTCATCCACATCACTCCCTGTCCATTACCATCCAAAATCCATCTTACACTTTCATCCACACTCAACTGTCCGTCTTCCTCTCTTGTACACCTCTCTAGTACATGTGCCCATGACTTCATTTCGTATCCACATACTCTGCACAGATTTTCCTCTTCATCCATCCAATATCTACAAGCTTTCACTCCTTCTCTCATTCTAAACCGTACCACCCTACTCCATTTATCTTCCTTTTTTATTGTTTGCAAATATTCTGGTTCCGTCAGCACTTTAACCATCATATACCATCTATTGTACCTCAAGTCCGTAATTTTTCTCGATCTCTCTTCTCCTTGTCTTACTAATAACTCTAACTCTATGTCCTGCCACTGTAGTTAGTACCCCTTCTCGTATATCACAAAGTCTCCTCATTTTTTTCCTTTCTTCCTCCCATTTCGAATTTACCAAAATGCCTCTTGTCTCCTTGTTCCGAACTTCGTCCAAGCATACTTGTGCTATTCTGATCTCCTCTCCCCTTTTCAGCTTCTCTTCAAACATCCAGGCTCTCTTAATTTGTCTAGTTACAATTTTTTGCCTTCCTAAATCTCCCCTTAACATGTATCGTGAGCAACTCCAACTAACCCCCATTACCCATCTCAAAAATTTTTCATGCATGCTTTCCACTTTTCTATGTTCCTTCAGCCCCAGAACTTCACTTCATAACAGAACACCGCCCAAACAAAGGCATCAAACAACCACGCCCTCATTCTTCAATCGTCGTTGAACCTTCTCTTTCCTGTAACCCAAACTTGGCCCATTACTTTACTCGCACATTCGATTCTTTTCCTCACCTGCACCTGGTTTCCCCCTCCTGCCTCAGACCAAAAACCTAAGTAAAAGAACTCCTCCACACTTTCCACTGTTTGTCCGTTCATCTTCCAAACGTCACCTATCTTGGCCTTTCTACTTCTGAAGCACATCACCCTGGTATCCCTACGATCACCGTCAATTCTTTTGTTCCCACATACTCTTCAAAAATTCTCATCATTAGGTTCATCCCCTTCTCATCGTCTGCTAACAGAACTACATCGTCCGCGTATGCTAGAGAGTATAGTTTGCTATTACCCAAAATCGTTCCCCCTTTCTCTTTCTCCTTTAGCTTCTCCTCTAAGTCTGCCAGCAGCATATTAAAGAGTAGCGCACTCAACGGGCACCCTTGCCTTAGACCTCTTCCTGTCCAGAATACCTTTCCACTTTTTTTCTCTATCTTCACCCTAATCCTGGTTTCAGTAAAAATTTCCTTTATCCTGTCCACCAACCCTTCCTCTATTCCCGTCTTTTTCATTGGCTGCCATAGCACTTTTCTATTTACTGAGTCAAAAGCTGCTTTAAAATCTACGAACAAGGCGAATAATTTCCCTCTCTTTCTCCCTAAATTTCTGTTAACCAAGTAGCTGAGTACCTAAATGTTATCTATTGTCCCCATCCCTTTTCTAAATCCCGTCTGATTTTGTGGGATACTTTTTTTCTCTTCTATCTGACTCTCTATCCTTTTTCTTAGAATTTCTGCATATATTTTATAACCCACTGGCATGAGAGTGATCCCTCTGTACTCCTCTACCTTCTTGCCCTCCCCTTTCTTGACAAGCGGTACTACCAGCCCTGTCATCCACTCCTCCGGCCACCCTTCTTCTTTCCAGACCTTGTTGCAGAACTTCCACATCCCTTCCCTAACCTCTTCTCCTCCATACTTTATCGCTTCGTTCTCCATACCATCCTCTCCTGTAGCCTTATTTATTTTTAGGCTATCTATTGCCTCATCCACTTCTTCTCTTGTCATTTCATTCCCTTCGTCCATTTCTCCCTGGACTACAAGACCCTACCTTTTTTTATCGCTTTTTCTACTTCTTCCTTGTATTTCTCCATTTTCCTTTGCTTCTTCCTTTCCAGCATCCTCTCATGTTCTCTTTTTCTCCTGTTGTCCTCCTCCTTCCCCATTTATCCTTTCCTCCATTTTCTTACACACTTATTCATCCTCTCTTTACTAACGAGAAGTTAATCAATAAATGAACAAAAGAAATGATTTTTTTAAATTTAAATCAATATATTTATGAATATTTTTTCAAAAAATTCGCATACATAATGTTCAAATTTCAATATTAATTTCTTATAAAAACTATAGTAGGTACAATATACATAATATTTTAATGTTATTGTAGAATACATAATGTGTAATATACAATGTACAATAATATATAATAGCTATATAATAATTGTATTATAGTTAAACGTGCCTGCTGTTATATTCACGTACAGCTTTAAGTAAACGTTCTGCGTAGTTAGAATTGAACTTTTTCACTTTATATTTTTTCCATATTGTTTTTGAAGTGTGCACGAGAACATTTTACGGCTTTTTCCGAGTAAAATCCTAAGCCTTTATTGTTTTGTTCACAAAAATCTTCGATGTGAAAAAATACTGCGTGAACTTTCGGAGTTACTCTTATACCTAAATCTAGATAACTCTCTCTCTGAATATAATTATTATTTCAAGATATCCTGGTTTCAACTCAATTGAAAAATAAGAATTGGCAACATTTTTAAATGCTTAAAAACATTTCACATATTTCATACAAACAAAATTACTCATGGATGAGCAAATTTCACGAAGTACATCAAATTTATTTAACAACGTTTTACTTGAATTCCCAGCAAATCCTGCACTTCCATACAGCAGTTCTCTACTGACGTTACACTTTTTGGCCCACATTTCACTAAGATTCTCAAATTTTGTATGCATGTTATCAAATAAAGTGTTTACTAATCCAATTAATAAATGTAATTCAGGTGGCGGAACTAAAACACTAATCGTTTTTTCCTTATTTGATGAAATTATAGGTAAATTAGAACAATTTTTTAATTGTTTGCAGTCCTCCTGCTTCCCCCCACTTCTCTCCCAAGCTTCAAAATTGAATGCAATTTCCGATAGTTCTTAACCCAGTAAAACGAAACTAATTGGGACAAATTGAGAAGAATTCCCTAGGAGCCCCCGTGAATCTTGCTTTGCAACAATATCGAATTGGAGCGGGTGGTGAATTCGTGTAAATTCGTGAACAGTAATATAGTCTTGAAATATCTTATTAGCCCGAATTCAGCGAAAAACTTTCAGGAGACCTGATTCATTTGAATGCGTCAGCACGAATTAATTCGTGTCCGGCAATTCATTTTAATTCGTGAGATTTTAAGTCAAGTCCCAATTCGCCAGCGCGAATAAAGTTAAAGACTGGCCTATTTAATCGAATTCTGAATGTATAACTGACGCTTAGGTCATATAGGATTCGTTGTCAATATATATTAATGATTCACGTAGCTCAGTGGTCGCCCTCTGGACTTATACACTTGGGATCACTGGTTCAAGTCCCGAGGCATGCAATTTTTATTAATTTTTTTCGAAATGACCTCGACCACGAATTAAGGTGAATTGACACGCATTCAATTCGCGCCGGCTCAATTCGTTTCAACGAATCAGAAAGCAGAATTTAAACATGTTAATTCGCCGCAATCCTCCCGAATTAGTTTCTTTTTACTGTGAAAGTACCTAAAGTATTCAAATTGTCTTTATGTGCTGTACACCAAGTACACGTATACAAACTACTATGGGACATGAGGCCAACCAATATATTTAATAGTTTCAAGTCCGCTGAAATTGTTCCTTCGAAATCCTTAAGATGTAATAAGTCCCATAAAAGAGATAAATTATGATGGTTTTCTTCTGAACATTCAGTTGAACCTATCAAAAATAATTTATTAACGCCAGAAACGTTGAATTTCTTTGAAACTACTACTCCTTCACTGTATTTTTGCCGCTTATTTTTATTTGAGTATAATTATTCACAATCCAACGATTGGATAGACAAAGTTATTTTCAAAAAATTTCCACCAGTATCTGCACGAATTACAATATGCGCTTGATTTATTCTATGGATTTCTTCAACGTCATCAATTAATTGTTTAATGTTTTTACAAAATACAAAATGTTCTTCTTTGTTCACTACTTGTTCTAATTTTTTACCTATCAATTGGCATTTTGTAATATAAAAATGAGAATGAAGAGAACCCAGATAAAAATGCGTGCGACGCACGTCACCCGCATTTCGTGATTCTCATGCAATGCGTGCGAGAACGCGTGCATCTCGCCAGCAATATATGATGGTCACTTAGCTGCGAGCGTTATGAGTCGCATTTCGCTAGCACGGAACATGGGCACATGCTGCGAGCTTTATGAGTCGCATTTCGTCATCATGAAGATGCGTGAAAATTAACTTATATTTAAAAAATCTCTTAATCAATTGAATTTATTTTTCAACTTGTTTTTAAATTACATACATTGTTATAAATAAAAAAATTTCAATAATTCTAATCTCAAATAAATTTCAAGTGAAATGTATTTTTTCTTTGCACTTTTAATTTGTAATATTCATGAAGAATGATCGAATAATATTAAAAATGATATGCAGTTAAAAATTTAATTTATGTTCACATAAATGTTTAATTCCGACATCAAAATCACATAGAATTAGTATATGTGCGAATTTGAATATTTGTAAAACGCGCGGATCAGTGGCGCGTCGTGTAATATATATTATCTCCGTCTTGATTCGTCAGGTTCGTGTTTCGTCTACACGACAGTCTACTGTACACACACGCTATCAACTTGATGACGCCTGACCATCGTTGGTTTTTGTAAAAGTCAGTAAAAGTGTTTTCAGCATCTTTTGGCATCTGTCGAAGAATTTTATTCTTTTGATTGGCTTTTAAATAAATATTATTATTTTATTATTTTATTCTCTTTTATTGGACGTATAAAAATATTAATATTACATAATTTATTATTTTTAGAGCATAACTAATCACGTCGTGCGAGCGATATGCGTCGCACGCGTGACCCGCACGACATGCGAGCGATATGCGTCTCAATTGATGACTCATATGTCTGCGTTGGTGAGTGCATCTCGTGCAAGTTGATCGGCACGACGTGCGTGCATAATGCGTCGCATATTGCTCGCATTTTGTTATCTGGGAATGATTACAATTTTGGAGTTTCTTTTCCAAATTTGGCTCAAACAATTTTATTTTTTTTTTGTTGCAATGCGAAGTGATCGAACGACACCTACAGTAGTATTTGATGATATTCCAAAATTTGTACTTAGTCTTGATACACTTTCAGCAGAAATCACTATTCCATCTTCTTTTTTATTTTTAGACAGATTGACTATCATTTCTTTACCATGAATTCTTGACAATGAAATTAAATCTTTGTTTTAATCTGTCTGATTTTCCAATTTTTCCGTTATTACCTGACTAGAAAATTGTTCTTTCTGTTTTTGGTCTATTACATTTAAGTTTAGTAAAAACTGTTTTTTAGTACACTCGTGTGGTTTACCTTGTCCAATCACCGATAAACATTCTGCACACCTATAGTTCGCAGGTATCTTTTTTGTCTTAACATTTTTTTATTAATTTCATTAGAGGATTCTTTTGAAGAATTAAATGCACTTTGATCTCTAACTATGTTACACAACTCACACACACATGGTTTTTCAGAAGTAGCTCGTCGAGTATTGATTGTTAATTTAAATTTTGAATAATCAGGCATACTAATAATATACGTATCAGGAGATTTTTCGTTTACGTAAAGCTTTTTCCTACAATATCCACATTCCACACATTGCTTTTGGCAACCGTTCATCGTTTATATCATACGTCACATATTTACTTATTAAATTTTCCAAAGTATCTGTTATTTCATAAAGAACTTTTTTCTTTGTTTTACATGACAAACACAATTTCAAACGACATTCACTGTGTAAAAACTGCTTTCTATCACCTAAATTTCTTGGTTTCATTTTTTAACTATTGTGGGTTTCCTATCACCACTACGTAGCGCGTCCTCAGGTTGCGGA
>CAKNYM010050168.1:222838-258584 GCA_932195095.1 Andricus curvator | reverse complement strand
GATGCCCAAAACACTGGAATTTAAGAATAACACTAAAAATAACGTCCGCTTAAAGGAGCTTTCGGACCTCATACAATCTGAGGAGGAACATCCATCAATCACTGCCGAAGAGGTGAAGAAAGCACGTAGGGACACGAAGAACTTTTCCGCTGCAGGACTAGATGTCTTGTCTTGTCCAACCCAGAGAACTACAGGCCAACAACTTGTTTTAACACACTGCATAAGATCTTTACAGATATCCTAAATGACTGGATTGTTCGAAGAATTGGGCCTGTGTGGAGAGATAAGTACGAACAACGTGGCTCGAAAAAGAGTGTAGCAGGCTGCCGAGAGAACCTGCTAATTGACAGGGGCGTCTGCGAAGACGCAGCAGCCCATCAGCGCGCGCTGTCGATGGCCTGGATTGACTACCGCAAGGCTTTCAATTCAACCTCTCATAGACTTATCATCTGTCTGTTGGAAAGCTTGTAGGTTCATCCACACATATGAAATGCATGGAGAGAATGATGCCTCTTTGGAAAACTAGATTTACTAACTCTTCTGGATTTTATCGTGTGACAACGGAAAGCATCACTTTCCGGCGGGGCGTCTTGCAGGGCGACACCACGAGCCCTCTCCTCATATGTATCAAAATTCTGCCATCATCTGTCGCACTACGCAATTTTTCTGGGTACCTGGGTGTTTTAAACATCATCGACGGATGCAAATGAGAGATTGGTAGGGACTTTGGTTTGGACAGATTCGGTCTTCCAATCTGTCGACGTTGTACAAGGTATCTGCGACCCGTCCGGTTTGCCGTCCCGGTTCTACTCTACTCGTTTGGGGTGGTTCCATGGGCGAGGCACGAGCTTACAGTCTGTCACGTAAGAGCGTAGCGGCGATTACTGGCTGGAGATAAATCGTAGACATGCACCTTTTTTTCTAATATATTGGGCACCCTTGCCGTTTTCGCAATCCCATCAGTAAGACGTCCATTCTCCCCCAGCATCGATAATTGCCTGACACCTCCGAGGCATGCTTACGACAAGATTTTTGGCGTAATCTTTCGGAAAAGACCTCCAAATTTTTCGGATTCGTCGAGAGGGCTGATTCAAATTGCAGGGACGGTTTCTACGAAGCTTAAGCTTGATTAAGACGCTAACATATAAGATAGGATCGTTGTCCTCTTGAAGGATCCAAAAGTCGAAAAAACAGCTGCTCTTTTTCATACTGCGGAAACAGCAAGGTTGCCCTCTATATTGAAAAGAAAAGGTACATGCCTACGATTTATCTCCTGCGAATAATCGCCGCTACATTCTTACGTGACAGACTGTACGGCCCTCGATATAGAAACGCGTAAGATCATCCATATGCAGAAGAGCTTGCATATCAATTCGCCCGTTCTGCGATTATACATCCCGCGCCGTCAAGGCGGGCGCGGACTTCTGAATCTCCAAAGTATTTATAACCGAATTGTTCTGGGTACAGCGTATGTCGTTGCAAAAAGAAGAGATCCTCTCCTACAAATGGTCAGGAAACACGAGATGATTGACAAAGGAGCGTTACTATACAAAGCTAAAACCCGAAGTAAAGAAAGCAGAGGTAAAAAATTCCGCCAATAGCTACTCGACAAGAAAATGCACGGAAACTTTCACAGAAATGTAGAAGATCAGTCCTTATCGAAGGAGCAAATCTTTGCTTTCCTCAAATCATCAGGTCTTAACTCAGGTACATAGGGTTTCATTATCGCATTCCAGGACGGTGTCATTTTCACGTTAGTATACCATGACCGAATTTCACGTCAAGAAGTTCTTAACGGTAGGTGCAGAGCGTGCCATGCGCACGCTGAGTACCTACAACACATACTATCCCGGTGTCCCACTCACGCGGGAATGAAATAACTCTACATACCTAATGCGACCCTAAGCGTGCTTCACTACCATATTTACCGCTCTTACCAAACAAGTCCTTGTCAACAAGCTCTACGTACAAGCTCTTGTACAAAACAAGAAGTGCCAAATCTTCTGGAACTACGATTTTCGGACAGCAGTCTATTGCACACTCGAGACCTGGCATTGTTTTTCAGGGCTTCGGGAAACGAACTGTATTCGTGATCGAATTCTCGGCTCCGGCCGACTACAACATCACTGCCAATGAGAAGGAAAAGGAGAAGAGGTACCAAGACCTTAAAACCAGCGACTGTACCCAAAATATTCTATTGAAGTAATTTGCTCGTAACCTCAAAGCCATACCCGCGTGTCAAAAACATGCAAAAGCACTTGCGAGATGGATGCAGAAAGCTGTCATCCTTGTGTCGCTTCATGTCCTCAAAACACACGAGGGATTCGCCGGCCTTTCGTTGTGATTTCGTCGTGCCCTGTGGCCACCTATCTCACGGCTTGAGCCGTGGTCACAGGTGAGATTTACCGCGGTTCTACTGGGAGCCAGTGTCATTTTCATGGATGGCAATACCTCCCAGTGGGACCATGCTGTGGATGTTTAACCTGTTTTTTTTTTAAATTATATATACCCGTATTCAGTTGGTACTTGTTTTCACCATGGGCTGTAAACTTCACAAGATCATAAGCAACTGTCTACCATCTACACCCATTACACACGATATTTATGTAACAAGCACAGAGAATTTTCGATTTGAGAAACCATACAAACAAACTTTACGGAAATTTATGGCAAAATTACCATAATTCATAATTCTGGTACATTTATAATTCACTAAAAATTTGCGGCAATTTAAGATATCCAAACATTTTCGGTAATTCATCAGTCATTTAGGGTGAATTATTGTTGCTTTGGGTTGGTCAATTTCCAATCACTACTCACAATCACTCTGACAAGTGGCAACTCGTAAAGCCAGTAGTGAGCTTATGCTACTATACGGAATTAAGTAACTTTTTTATAACACATGCATGATTTTAGTCCTTATTTTCGATGCCTGTAATGCGGGGCTAGAGTAGTGCTTTTCAAAGATTGTGATGCCACAGGGAGCAAAACTGTGATGTCAAAAGTGAACTCACAAAACGTGATTGTCATGCAACCAATTGAGCGCGGTGAAAAAAATCACAGACTGGAAAATTTCGGTATATTTTTGGAAACTTTACATTTCCGTAAATTTACGAATAATCAGAAATTCTGGAAATTTTTCAATTCTTTAAATTTTCTTAAAGGGTATAGCAGGATAAGCATGTATGTGCTGCCCTCGATCGGATCAGATCCAGATTTTTACAATAAGTTGGCTCGACCGATTTCAATAAACAAAAAATATGTTATTTTTTAATTTTTTGGTGATTTTTTTATGGGATGTGCTTGGTGTACCACCACCATTTTTCATCAAAAAAATCTTCAATTCATCTTGTATAACATATCCAATTTTTAGAACGATCGAAAGCGTAGAACATAGTAAAAAAAGTGTAAAACCTCGAGTGTACTCCGTGTGCTGAGCGCCGCATTCTGGGGCCGTCTAGCGTTGCAGCATTTGTTTTGTCACTTCAAGTATTTCTGCGATCTTTACTTGTTTTTTCGTCTATCGGTTCGTTTCTCATGTTCATTTGTTTTTCTATCGAAGGGGCAGGCTACATATACTATTCTTTCCATTGGGCAATCAAACACTGCACTCTCAGTTGGTTCCCATAGTCCATCGGTTCGTTTCTCACATTTTTTGTTTTTCTATTGAAGGCACATGCTATGCTTGCTATTTTTCCGTTGGAGAGTCTAATACAGCGTGTGTTTCAGTTGGTTTCTGTAGTGTGAGGAAAGGCTTGTTCTTCGATGTTCGTATTTCTATGTTGACTTGTATTTCTTTGTTGAATTCGTATTTCTCTGAGCTTAGACTTACGAATGACATTATTTGCTACTTCAACTGTTTTGAGTGTACACTTCTTTCGACAACACAAACACTCATTTCCAATCTTTGATCTGTTAATGCAACTTAACTTTGCATAGAGTGGTATTCTTATATTCCGAAGCATATACCGTTAATGATTATATTTCATTTGACTTGGTACAGTGGAAAATGTCGAATTCATTGAGAACCCCAAGTGTGATGGGTGTAATAAGTTCTGCAATAAAGTACCTGGTCAAAGTAAAGAAATTGAAGCTGAAGATGAAGCAAGAAATTACAGTGATAAGCTCCAACAAACAATCGTTGTTCACGATTTTTTGTGTGGAAAATGTCGACTTTTTCAATATAAAAAAACAAGCTTAATGTTGAAAACAAAAGCGATCATCTAAAATCATCTTTCATTAAGATGCGAATCCACATACCAGCAAGTAATCGGTGTTGCCAAAGTCATTTAATCAAAAATTGATTCTATGAGGAAAACCTTACCCTCCTAAAGGTACACTCTAATTCGTAAAATCTTACCGCTTCGGCGTTGTCAAAAATAATGGAGAATCTCTCAATTGAATGTGATTCTACACTTTACGATAAAATCAGACATTTCAGTCTTTCCGAAAAACAGCTTCTTATCTTTACAGGCTTAGCATGGGAGAATATTATACTATTAAGGGACATGTTGTCTTCAATGCGAAGCAGGAAGACCCGTACAGTCACGCAAGCGCTCGTCGGGTTCCTTTTCAAACTTCGCTCGGGTAATTCGAATAAAACTTTGGCTTCCATTCTTCAACTTGAATATGAAAAGGTTGTTTCTGAATATTCAACAGCAGTAATCAAATCATTTGAAGAGAATGTGTTGCCTTATCGTGTTGTTATAACAGCTTCCATCAGAGATGACCTTATCAAAGACCACACAACTGAAATTGCTAAGACTTTGTTTGATGCTCATGAACATTTATTCTTAATCTGTGATGAAATGTATGCACGCCATCAAAAAAGTTCGAACAGTGAGTTTCAAAGAAAGTCTTATTCAGGTCAGAAGAAAGTTCCACTTTGTAAGCTTTTCACAATTTGCAAAATTGGCGGGTACGTGGTTGATATGTTAGGATCATATCCTGCGAATCTAAATGATGCAGAGATCTTAAGAACTCTTTTACAGGATCTGAACGGTTTGTGTAAGTTGTTGAAAGAAAACGATTATGTGGTTCTGGATCGCAGCTTCCAAGATTTGATAGCTGAGTTAGAGCTCAAAAAAATCAACGCATTAACCCCTTCACTGTCAGTGACACATATATATGGGCAAAAAAAAGTCGTGCCACTTTTGCATCATGACACATATGTAGGCATCTCAAAATAAAATTATTTAACGTTATCCGATTTGATTTTGCTTGGGTACATTTAGGTTTTTGGGGTCGCTGAATTTAAATCTGATGTTTTATTTTCAAAATTCAAAATGGCGGATCCAATACGGCGAACACAAATAATTAAAAATTTTTGGACCTAGATAAAATTGGTGATAATTAGGTTTTTGGGGTCGCTGAATACAAATCTGATGTTATTTTCAAAATTCAAAATAGCAGATCCAATATGGTGGACATAAATCATTGAAATGTTTGGACCTTGATAAAATTGGTGATAATTAGGTTTTTACGGTCGCTAAGTTCAAATCTGTTGGATTTTCAAAATTCAAAATTTCGGATCCAATATGGCGGACATAAATGATTAAAAATGATTGGACGAAATGATTGATGAAATTGATGACACACAGGATTTTGCGGTACAGTGTTCTACTATTAAGCGAAGCAGGGAGCAGGTAAAGCAGTTATCGTACTCGGAATTTCTTTTGCGCGACCCTAGCGGGAAAAGAAAAAACTACGATCCGTTATAACTCAAGTCTGCAGGTTATAAAGCGCCTACTATAACCCACATTGATTCATTCAGGGGCAAACACACCGTATACGAAAACTAGGGGCCCCTACCCAAAGGAGTGGGTAAATTCCCAAAAGGTTGGGTGGGTGGCAAACTTACTCCGAAAGTAGTACCTTTTGTACATTAAATGACAATATACAAGCTCTCTGTATAAACGGGCAGATTATACAAACATGCAAGATATCCATAATATGTGTCGCCCAATTTCCTCCGAAAATACCAGATTGATTCGCATTAGACACAAACTTTGCATGTTTGCGCAACTCAGGGGCTGTCGGCAATAACCGGTTATAGAAGTCACGCGCTTAGTATTTTGACCCTGAGAGCTTGTAAAAAATGTTTCAAATTTTAATGTTCCAACCATATATTTAAATTTGAAATTTCATTGCGCTTCTTCGTTTCCTCATGAGAAAAACTTATAGCATGTGTAGTTGTTGAAATAAAAAGGAAATTCTGCTACTTTTTTCTGCAAAATGGCCTCCTTTCAGCTAATTTGACTGTACTCTATGTACGCAGTTGTGCGTGATTTTCGTGTTCTTTTCAAATGTTTATGAAAATTTTATGAAATCTTTAAAATATTTGTCAAATCTTTCGTATTCGTTTGAAATCACTTAAATATGTGAAATGGTTTGATATATCTTTGCAATGTTTTGAAATCTTCGAAATGTTTATGAAACTTTAGAAATATTTTTTACATCTTTCGAAAATCTGTTGTATTCATTGGAAATCATTGAATTATTTTTAATCTATGTAAAATGCTTTAAAAATTTGAAAATCTGCTTTACTATATCTCTCTCAGAGAACTGACCGCAATGGAAATAAAACAATCAGAGTTTTATAACGATTTCATGAATGGAATCAATATTTTGCAGAAAACTTCTTTATTTCTTTCTTAAAAATTGTTTTGCGTGAACTTTCAGCTTGCCCAAAAATCGCTTAAATTACCAAGCGCTGAAAAGTATCAATGGCCCAGTTTTTCAACAAGATGAAAAACATTGATTACCTTCTTTTGATATGAATTAATATTTCAACTTTGGACCTGTACCTCTACCCTAAGAGCACTGCACTGCGTAATCCCTATACATTGTATTACGATATTCCCAAAATTGAGTGACTGAGTGCGAGTCGAAGTGAAGATTTGAAAAAGGGTACAGTGTAGCAGATTTCAAAGATTTTTCAACGTTTCGAAGGTTTGAAACTATTTCCAAAAGTTTCAAAACATTTTAGAAGATGTCAAACCATTTCACTATGAGATCTCCAATAATTCTACGATTTCAAGGGATAAAAAATATTACAGCAAGATTTAAGAAAAATTTCACAAATATTTCAAAAACTTTGACATAGATTTCAAATAAATTTCCAAAAGATTTCGAACATTTCATGAAGATTGCAAGGATTTCGAAGATTTGAACTAGGCATGGACACCACATTTCAAAGATTTCACCAATATTTCAAACATTTAAAAATTTTAATAAAGGGTATAGTAAAGCAGATTTTCAAATTTTTTAAACATTTTACATAGATTAAAAATAATTCAATGATTTCCAATGAATACAACAGATTTCCGAAAGATGTAACAAATATTTCTAAAGTTTCATAAGCATTTCGTAATGATTGTAAAAGAATACAAAAATTCCAAAGATGTCAAAAAGGGTACAGTACATCACATTTCGAAGATTTCAAAACATTGAAAAGATATATCAAACGATTTCACATATTTAAGTGATTGCAAATGAATACGAAATATTTCGCAAATATTTCAAAGATTTCATAAAATTTTCATAAACATTTGAAAAGAACACAAAAATCACGCACAACTGCGTACATAGAGTACAGTCAAATTAACTGAAAGGAGGCCATTTTGTAGAAAAAAGGAGCAGAATTTCCTTTTTATTTCAACAACTACACGTGCTATAAGTTTTTCTCATGAGGAAACGAAGAAGCGCAATGAAATTTTAAATTGAAATATATGGTTGGAACATTAAAATTTGAAACATTTTTTACAAGCTCTCAGGGTCAAAATACTAAGCGCTTGACGTCTATAACCGGTTATTGCCGACAGCCGCGGAGTTGTGCAAACATGCAAAGTTTGTGTCTAATGCGAATCAATCTGGTATTTTCGGAGGAAATTGGGCGAAGATATTATGGATATCTGGCATGTTTGTATAATTTGCCCGTTTATACAGAGGGCTTGTATATTTTCATTTAATGTACAAAAGGTACTACTTTCGGAGTAAGTTTGCCACCCACCCAACCTTTTGGGAATTTACCCACTCCTTTGGGTAGGGGCCCCTAGTTTTCGTATACGGTGTGTTCGCCCCTGAATGAATCAATGTGGATCATAGTGGGCGCTTCATAACGTGCAGACTTGAGCGATAACGGTTCGTAGTTTTTTCTTTCCCCGCTAGGGTCGCGCAAAATAAATTCCGAGCACGATAACTGCCTTACCTGCTCCCTGCTTTGCTTAATAGTAGAACAATGTACCACATAAAGTAATTTTTCTTCTTTTCATTGTTACATGAAAAATATATTTTTTTTCGAAAAAAGCGACCTGTACCAAAAGTCTTCATACCCTTTAGATTATTTATACAAAAAATCAGACAAAATGGCTTCGCCGTTTGGTCTAAATCCATTTTCTACGATTTACACTCGATTTCCAGGGCCCTTAATGCCTGCTTCAAAAGGGTAACGAAAGCAATTGAAAACAAAAGAATCCCACGAATCCCGTTATGTAACAAAAACTCGTTGGGCATTTGAAGCTGTCCAAGGAATACTGAAGCAAAAATACCGACTCTGAGATCACAAATTGGACAACAAATTTCTTCCTAATATTGAGTCATACTTCCGAATTCCATCATTTTTGAATAATCAATTCGGAAAAAAGTTACAGTATGATGCAGAATTTTCAAATGAGATCACAGAAAGAATGAAAGTCAGAAGACATGTTGAGAACACTTTGGCTATTGAGGCAGAAGAAAAAAGTTTGTTCCGAAAGAGACTTTGTCTTTCCATGTATCTCATCAGAAGACATCTTCGACTTTCCAGAAATGACTGAGAGAGACTTGAACATTTTGTTAACTGGAACATATCAATTATCACAGGTAGTGTTATACTTAGCTAGAATGATTGATGAAGATGGTCAGATCAAATTGCAATACGTTAAAGACCAATCTAATGTATTGAAATTGCAAGTTCAATCTCGTCACATTTCACGAAAATTGTACAGATGCTTTGTAAAATATAAGCCAAATAGTATCGGTAATTCTAGATTGTTAGAGTATGCGTGTGAATGTGCCAACGGAAGTAGGACTGTTGGCTGCTGCTCACATATTGCAACGATAGTATACTATCTGGCCCTTGCAAGGTACCTGTCGAAGATTGTAATGCCAGCTGAAATTCTTAGCAAAATGTTTCAGCAGGATAGCATTTCACCTATAATTGAGGACGAAATTTATGAAGATTGAGAAGGTCTAACAAGAATCCGGTTTGTGAGAGGGGACGGAACCTACGATAATTAATCACCCCGGTTCGTGAGAGGCGACGGGACTCACGATAACCATGCACCCCGGTTCGTGAGAGGCAAGGGGACTCACGATAATCAAGCAACCAGGTTCGTGACAGGCAAGGGAACTCACGATAATTAAACACCGCGGTTCGTGACAGGCGAGGAGACTCACCATAATCAAGTACCGCGATTCATGAGAGGCAAGGGGACTCACGATAAACAAGCACCCCGTAACAAGGGTTCTTAAATCGTACAGTAACCTCCGCGTGATAGGCCCTGGGAACTACAATTATTGTAGGCTAACTACAGGCGTTCAGATCGACAGAAAAACTGTCTTACTAAATTGCTCATTTTGAATTTTGAACTCGAAATTGGGAGTCAGCTAGTTTTTGAGGTAGTGGCCCCTAGCTACACATACCCACTGTGCCGTGTGCGGCGCATGGAGTACACTCGAGGTTTTAGATTTTTTTAATATGTTCTACCCTTTCGATCGTTCTAAAAATTGGATATGTTATACAAGATGAATTGAAGATTTTTTGGTGAAAAATGGTGGTGGTACACCAAGCACATACCATAAAAAAAATTCCCAAATAATTGAACAAAAATTAGTTAACGGTTCTATTTGCGAAAATTAATTCATAATTTTTTTCTAGAATTCTACTATTGAAACCCATAACATACTTTTTTAATCGAAATCGGTCCAGCCGTTCTCGAGAAAAATTCATTTTTTTTGTTTTCTTCTAACCCCCATAACTCCCATTAAAATTATTTTTCAGATATAATCTTTTGGGAAATTTATTTTTACATCAATGCCAACTTATTGTAAAAATCTCGACCAGATCCGAGCGGGGGCTCGGGGACTCAAACTTTGTTTTAAGTATTCAGAAATTTCCCCAAATTTTCGGTAATTTGTAAAATTATCATAAACGTGAAAAATTTTAAGAATTTCCTGTAATCTATAGTATCTAAAAATGTCTCTTTCTTCATCGAAAATTGCATACAAGCAGAAACCGTCCCTGTGTTCCAATCGTGTCTGAAACCATGCATTTGATTTTAAAAATATCGTATGCATCATGAGGGAGAGAGCTTTTTCCGACTCGTGTAATTTTTTCAGTACACGTCTCCTGCTCATGCTTATGCACTCGAGGTCGGCTCGTACTCTCTGGCCTTCGACTAGAATTGAAAAAAATTACACTCAGCGTAAATAAGACCCGCTTCTCCCCCTTGGTGCATAATATACTGTTTTAGATACTTTTTCTTACTATTTCGAAATTAGCCACTTTCGTCACGCTAGATATGCCTCGAAAAGTGAACATTACATGCAAATGTTAGAAAATACTATTTTTAAAGTTCATTCAGAATTGCTTTCTACAATTTTTCAAAAATGACCAAAATCGTATGTTTGCACACATAAGATCTCAAATATGATTGCAAAAATAAATATTATATATTATTTTTGCAAGCATGTTTGTAATCTACATGGAAAAAACTTATAAGATATCTGCATTTATTTTAAAGGCAAAATCAGCGTCGGTTTGTGTTACACACATGCAATGCTTCTTCTCTTGATGATCAAGATGCACGTAACGCTTCCTAACCACTTTTACAGAAACCATTTATGGTATTTATTGTCTCAAAACTTCACTTGAGCACCAGCACAAATAATCTCTATATAGTGAATTATTGATGAAATTTAAGACGATATAATAAAGAGTCTCTTGTGCTTTTATTCAAAAATAAAAATGAAATAAAAATTGGAAATAATGTATCAAGTCAGCGACCAATCTTGAAACACCTTAAATGCAAACATTCACATGCGAATCGAAAAAAAGTGATGAGACACAATCGTACCATTTGTAAAATTAAAATCACTTCGATTGAAGTGATATCTATGGATAAATTTTAATATACAGAGGCGGGCAAAACGAACTAAACAGATAAATTCAACCACTCATGAATAAATTCTAATCATTCTTGCCTGTATTAATCGTATGAATTAAAAGTTTAATCAAGACTCCATTTTACCTGAACTGAGAATGGAGCCTTGGATGGGCCAAAATAGTGGTAGAAGTCGTAGTGGTAAACAGTAGAACAAATAATAAAGCAACACACCTTATTAATTATAATATTATTTATTGATTTTCCTAGAAGTTAATTACTTTACGACTTATTTTGATGTTTATATCGGTTTTATTAAAGGTGGAGCTCAAGTGCTGCTTGCTAACTCGCCAGTAAATCACATGAAAATAACTTCAATTACATTCACTTTTTTAAACTCTATTTTTCTCATATTTCTTCAAATAAATACATAATGGGAAAGTTTCTAATTGTAATCTACTGTCAATCATGGCAGAAGTTGAACATTTGAAATAATTTCCACAAAATCTGAATATCCCTGACTCATTCATCATTTTTAATGAATCAAAAAATTTGAAAACTTCGACATATAATGAAAATAAAAATTTAACTAAGTTTAAGTACCTAGGTAATACGAGATATGAATCTTGAAAAAGTATTTCCAAATTTTGCAATGGAAAATTTTCGAAATAAATCAAGGTTTGACATTATTTAAATAAAATGTAGAGCTTTTTATCAGAGAAAATGCAAAAATATTCAGAATTCCAAAAACCCAAGTTCACATTAATTTTTTAAAACATTTATTTGCATGGTTTCGATTAGTACATTAATAAAAATCCACTTTTTATATTTTAAAGCATGTATTATTAAATTAACTTAATTATTAATTAAATAATTAAAGATTATCAAGCAATGCAAAAGGGGAAATATCGGAAGTCGCACAGCGTTCCTGATCACGTATGAAAGGTTCATGCTCGTGGCGAATGATATGAACTTCAAAACAGACAAAAATAATAAAAAGCAAGATTTTGATCGTATTATCCAAAATAAACATACCCAATACAATCATAATGAATTACAGGAACGATAAAAGACTGAGGAAAGGTTAAGGTGGACTTCATGGCAGTTCAAATATAAAAACATAGCATAAGCCACAGCTCACAAGGGGACCTTTAGGTACGCTTTTTTTTGTTTGAATTGATACTTTCCTCAATGAAAGGTACGTACCAGAGGTTCTCTGAGAAAAATCAAGACGACGCAATTTTGAACCATTTTCGAGAAAAATGCATTTTAAAAATTGCGAACGGATGGTCATCGAGCCGGTGTAAAAGTATTGTTAAGCATCTGTAGCTCTCTCGCAGAGCGCTTCGCTGATAGCCGCAAGGTTGCGCGTTCGATTCTCGCTAACCGTACTTTTTTTTCATACAAATTTTTGTTTATTCCATCTTTTAATAACATTTAATAAAATTATACCATTTAATGATTATTCATTCCTTATTTTCCATAAAAACTCTGTTTATCGAATTTTTATTATCACTCGTTTGGACAGTTATGCATTTTATTAAAACTCTTTATTCTTCAATAGTTTCTAGTATTCATGTTTTTAAATTAAAGTAGGAATCTGTTAAATGAGTCACTGCATCCACTGGTATTTCGTATTTATTATTAACATTTTTATTTGAAACATTTTGTTCCTACTTTAATTAAAAAATTTAAATACTATAAACTATTGAAGAATAAAGAATTTAATAAAATGCACAATTGCCCAAACGCGTGATAGTAAAAATACGATAAACAGAGTTTTTATTGAAAATTAGGAATAAATAATCAGTAAATGGTATAATTTCATTGAATATTATTCAAAAATGGAATAAATAAGCATTTTGATAAATACATTTTTTTTGTAAAGTACGGATAGCGAGAATTGAACGCGCAACCTAGCGGCTATCAGCCTAGCGCTCTACCAGGGAGCTACCGACGCTTCGAAATATTGTTACACTTGGTCGATGACCATCCGTTCGCCATTTTTAAAATGCATTTTTCTCGAAAATGAGTCAAAATTGCGTCTTCTTGATTTTTCTCAGAAAACCTCTCAGGTATGTACCTTTCATTGAGGAGAGTATCAATTAAAAAAAAAAGCGTACCTAAAGGTCCCCTTGTCAGAAATGAATCGGCAATGCCTTGTCGGATATTAAGAAAGTGAACCAACGTTATGAATGATCACTTAAACCTAGATTAAAATTATAATAATTATAATTATAATTAATTAATTAATTAATTAATTATAATTATAATAATAAATTTACTTAAATAATAAAGTTTAGGTAAGCGTTGATCCAAGAATTCGACTCTGAAATTAAGCGGACTAACGAATGGCATGCAATAAAATGTGATAATGAACTCGCGTGAATCATATGCATAATTACACTTGAAAAAATATACATAAACATATTAGCCTACTCAAGTGGAAATCCAATTGATAAAGTTTTGCAAAAGCTACAGGACAGTTTTCCGAATCGAATCACCAATAGTCAGTAAAGCGTTTTCGTTGCAAGATTTTATGAAAAAGTGCACAATCTGTACTTAGCTCGTATTTTCATATCATTTTTTTAGTGTAAATTTTACCTGGTGAAGAAAAATAGAAAAATATATAAAGTATAAATCTTTCGCAGTGCTGCCACATTGGGGCTCACACATGAATATCAGAAAAGTCTTTTCAATCTCATAACTGAATTACCTTTTTGCTGCTGTACTTAGGTCAGTACAGTTGTGAATTGTTAAAAGTATTAGTAAACAGGTCAAAATGTTAATTATATATTATCAACAATTGAGGAGGAATGACATGCTGCTGTGATATCTTAGCGCGCAGAAATATCAGAGTTAAAGTATTCTATGCTTCCTTAAAAATATCTTTCCGGACAAAATGGTCTCTCCTTTCGATGAAAAATTTAATTATTCGTAGATACTGGATAATTCTGAGAAGTTGAGTAAAGCAAACAAAATTGTCTTTCACTTAGTAATTTTTTTGTAATTATCTTATTTCAATGCAGAGTTCCCACTAAAATATGAGAAAAAAAAATTCCGGTCGCTTCTCAGTCCTTACACAGGACTTAAAAAGAACATGGATTGTACGGTAATTTATAGGCAAAAAATATTGCCACTGAAAGCAATACTTACCGAGGGGAAAGGTGGGAAATTTTTGGGCTTTTTTGCGGGTGCCATTGACTTCAGGGATTAATATCTTAATAACTGTTTTCATATCAACCAAATAAGATTTTGTCGTCTACAGTTTCGACAGGATTTTAGACGCCGTTTTCATTGACCACGAACTATTTTTGAAAAACTGAATATTTAACATTCAAAAATGACTATCAAAAATAAATTTCACTTTTTTCGAATTTTAACCACTTTTTTCTTCTTAGGCTTAGAAGGAAGCTAAGATTTTTCCTTTAGGAACCTTACAGGTTGAAAAATAGGCCGGCAATTATTAAATTAGGGAAATGAGAGTTAAGTTTTTTTTTCTTGAGGATACTATCTGTTTCGATGATTTAAAATTCTTGTAATATGAATAAAAAATTGTTTTCTTTTAAAACTACGCGTTAAGTACTCTGGCATTCCCCATAACGGCTTACACGTATGATCAATACAAAAAATTAGTCAAAGTAGGCGCCCAGTGCCTACAAGGAAGGGATTCGTGGCCTATTAAGACGTTAATTTAAGTCTTAATAGAATCTTAAAACAAAATATTTTTTAATTTTGTAAAAAAAAATGTATGTAAAAAGAATTTTATGGAAAAAAAATGTTTAGAAAAAAATGTTTGAAAAAAATGTTTAAAAAAAATTATATAAAAAAAGTTTTATGAACAAAAATTTTGGAAAAAAATTTTGGAATGAATTTTTTTTTAATTCAACAAAAAATTAAAGATTTTTTTTTATTGCAAACAAATTTTTTAAATTATTTTTTGAAATTATTTTCCTTGAAAAAAAAACAACTTAATTAAGTCGTTGAAACCTCCCCATCCGGGGTTTCGAAACCCTAAAAAGCATGGAAAATCGTATCGAAAGTGCAGAAGACCAATTTTTTTTTATTTATATTAAAAAAGTTTTAAATAATCGAAGCAGATGGCATCCTCAAAAAACTACTTATCGCTTATTTTCATAAATAAAAAATTGTCGGCAGAATTTTTAACCTTAATTTTCCTGATGAAAAAAAAGCTCAGCTTTGTTTTAGGCCTAAAAAGAAACCAAAAAAATAGTCCAAATATGCAAAAAAGTGAAATTTATTTTTGACCTTCATTTTTAAAGGGAAATTGTTTTTCATTTTAAACTTAGGATCAATGAAGAGGGCATGCAAATTTTGGAATTAATTTTTTTTAATTCAACAAAAAATTAAAGATTTTTTTTTATTGCAAACAAATTTTTTAAATTATTTTTTGAAATTATTTTCCTTGAAAAAAAAACAACTTAATTAAGTCGTTGAAAACTCCCCATCCGGGGTTTCGAAACCCTAAAAAGCATGGAAAATCGTATCAAAAGTGCAGAAGACCAATTTTTTTTTATTTATATTAAAAAAGTTTTAAATAATCGAAGCAGATGGCATCCTCAAAAAAACTACTTATCGCTTATTTTCATAAATAAAAAATTGTCGGCAGAATTTTTAACCTTAATTTTCCTGATGAAAAAAAAGCTCAGCTTTGTTTTAGGCCTAAAAAGAAACCAAAAAAATAGTCCAAATATGCAAAAAAGTGAAATTTATTTTTGACCTTCATTTTTAAAGGGAAATTGTTTTTCATTTTAAACTTAGGATCAATGAAGAGGGCATGCAAAATTGTATCGAAATTGTTAAAGACCAAATTCTTTTTATTGTTTTTAAAAGAATTTTCAATCATCGAAGCAGATGGTATCCTAAAAAAACTACTTAACGCTTATTTTCATAAATAAAAAATTGTCGGCCCACTTGTTAGCCTCAAGTATGTAACATTACGGAAGTTAATAATAAATTAAATTTCATAATATTATATGATTCTTACCTACCGGCGTTGTAAGGGAAGCAAAGAGTCGATAGTGGGGTAAATTCGTGGGTCTATAAGTCCAGTGAGCCTGGTTACTATTGGGCTTCGCGGCGCAACGGACAGCGTGTTGGTGTAGAAATACCAGCGACCTGGGTTCGAATCCTGGTTCAGATTCAATTTTTGCTCACTATCGTTTCTTTCCAGCCCTTCGGCAGTCATTAGATTAAGTCAAGTTTAAGAAAAGGAAAATAACGGCGGGTGTAGCCGGGACCCCGTAATAAATGGCGCCCAACGTACGCACGCGTGCCACATACTGTTTGCCATGATCCAATTCACACCAGGTCTAGCCACGCGCAAGTAAAAAAAATTGCAGCCAATCAGCAACGATACCAGCTACACCGCCATATTGAATAAATGTACAGCTGGCGGCTGTGTTGAATGGTAACCAACATGGCCGCGGAGCTGGTATGCGCGATTTGGACGAAAATGGGACGTTGTTTGGCTAGACCATGAGTGAATTGGATCATGCTGTTTGCTTTTTATGAAGCAAAAAGTAAAGTATAGTTTCTAGTTTCAGTTTTTGAACTTATTTCAACTTTAATAGTCGTGGTAACATTTAAAAAGCTGAAATTATTTGACAACTGAATATCTATATTCTAACCTGACATTTGCACGAATTCCATCAACTGTGGCTGAATGTGAATGCTGTTTTTTCATTGGCTATCAGCTGTGTGCGAAGTATTGGCCGATTTACTACTGTCAAAGAGCTGGAAAGAATCGATAGTGAGCAAAATGGACTTGTAGACGCTCGAATTTCCCCTCCCCCTATCGACTCTTTGGTTCCCTTACGGCATAGGTAGGTAGGGATCATATAACATTATGGTCACGAAGTAGCATAAGGAGATCCAACTCTATGGGCCATTTCAGAAAATTGTACCCCCATTTTTCCCTGCCCACATCCTATAGCACTTCAGATAACGTATTTTAGCGCCTCTTGCGGAAAACCGTTATAACATAGGTTTTGCCGTTGGTTTTCAACAGTTTCAAATTCTTTCATGAGAGGCGCTACAATAACTAATCTGCTATGCTGTGGGTATGCTATAGGAAGTGGGCACGGAAAAATGGGGGGTATCCTTATATTAGAGTTGGATCTCCTTATACTACTTCGTGATTATGGTATTTAATTTGTTATTAAATTCTGTAATGTTACAAATTCCTTTGAGGAAAAAGCTCAGCTTTATTTAAGCCTGAAATGAAGCCAAGAAAATTGTTCAAATTCGAAAAAAGCGAAACACACGAGAGAAAAATCTAAGTATAATAGATTTTTCTCTCTGTGTATTAAAAGAGTTAAAAATCGATGAAGTCGACGGTACCAGCAAATAACCCAAAAACGTCACCCCCTGCCCCTCGGAAAATATTTGGAGCAGAGACAAAATTTTTCCCCGTAGATTGCCATCCAATAGGACTACACTTTGCCGTAGCTTGAGTACGATAGGGGAACTTTCGTTTATTAGGTCTGATTACTTAAAAAATAATGCTCCATAGCCATATGTAAATGGTTTTGCTGCCGCTCGCTGGACTGGGCCCATATTTTGGAAGATAGGTAACTACTATTTTAACAGTGATTTACTCTATGTATCGTCTTTAAAAGATGTGTATTTCAGAAGTTATAAGCCTGACCAAAACACTCAAATTCAGATTTTTATAGCCGACATTTTTTTCTTGTTGAAAAGATAGAATTACTTTAAATATTTGAAATATTAAAGGCTCTGGTCGGATAAGCATCAATGGGCTGCCCCGGCAGCTTTTTTCCATGCGCGGAATAATAGATAATTTCTGTAAGATAATGTACCTACCTTACTGCTTATAGGAGTTATTACGGAGAGATAATAACATTTAAAAAATGTTCTGCTCCTCAATACATGAATCGATTTTCATGAATTTATGTATGTTACAGAAGGCATAAAGACGAATCCAAAAAGGCATTAAGAACAATTTTTTACGAAAGTAACGTATGGTATGTAAGGTAAGGCTTGAAAACCATTTAGAAAATTTTGAAGAAAAATGTTATGTCAAGTACTTCTGCTACACCTACTATTTTTTTCTTGCAATAACCTCAGGTCCTCATCCACAATATATCAGCTACCAGTACCCACCTAAAAAATTTTTGTCTTCGATCTTCTTGAAGGTCCCCTGGATTGTAGTCCTATTGGACCTCTTTTAATTTCCCAAATGGGATTTCTCTAGTGCGATGGGTTGTCGTAAAAAAGAGGTTCGAATTTTCGACATTCTACCACGACGGCGATACTCAATTAACCGTAACATCTGCTAAAGTCATCCAACTTGATTTTTCTATGGGGGTTTTGGAAACGTGTTTTCTTGAGCTTTGCGATAAGAATAATCATTCTTTAATAAAAATATTATTTCATCCTCATTTTTCAATTTTAACCTCTTTTTTTAGTTTTTCTCCGACTGCGATTTTATTTATTTTTTAATTACTTTAAAAGAAAGCTTGATTCCTTCTCTTGAAAATAATCCATCAGCGAAAATGATGTTGTGTACACCACCAATTTCTTTCACCACATTTTTGCTGAAGGATCTTTTTTTTAAGAATGAAAAAAAAACAAGGGAGATCATTTAAGAAAATGAATCAAGCTTTTTTTTGAACATAAATTGGAAAAAAATAAGCGACTGCAATTAATATTTTTATTACAAATTAATTGAATCGACCAAATATTACTCGGAAATTTATTATTCCTCTTTTGTGAATTAAAGAAAATTTGATTTGATTCAAAGAATGCAAATAAATTATTTAAATTTAAATAAATGCTCTTTAAGGCTAATAGAAAAAATCTTGCGAACTTGATTGGCTGGCACGGTAAAGGGAATTTCTCTAGCCTGTCATTAGTTGAAAGACCTGGACGATTATAAGTTTTAAAATTGTATTAACCACTATTTGAATGAAGAAACTGCATACGAAGTCCTCAGAAGTACTAAAATCACGTGGCGCTAAGATTGACGACGTCATCAAGTACTAACCTGAAATTAAAAATGATAATTCTTTCCATTCTATTGTACACTTGAGGCCAGTCTGCGGGCTGAGACAGACTCACCGATTAAGTAAAGGCAGGTGAATTTCATTTATTCGAGAGGGAGGCCTATTTGTTTGACAAAAGAGGGTGCTCCGGTGTTTGGAAGGGCAAGGATCGTTTGGGGGGTCCATGGTATCCGGGGCGATGCGACGTTGCGGTTCGTTGCGATCATGGCGATTTCTACCAATACGGAGTAATCGCTGCTGAAGTTTAGTATGCAAATGATGGAAGGTAGAGGTCCATGAATAAATAGACAACATGTAAGATAAAAAATAGCGTTTCATTCTGGGTTCCTGTCGAGATATATAATTTAGGAGCTCGGAAAGTTGTGTGTCTCCATTTCGAAACCCACTGTACTTCACGACTACTCCTGGTGGCGACGGGCCACTCGCGGCGCAGCTGAGTGGGAGTATCGCAGTATAAGCCCGCGCTCACGAAGTAAAAGTTTACGCGCGAGGATCATTTGGAATTGTTTGTCGAAGTCCCTGAATGAAGTTTCGCGCGATTGGCTCGCACCCCCCACACAAAAGCTTACAAGCGTGGAACGAACATCGAGGCCGCGCTTGCACTGTGAGTTGTCATGAGGGTCATAAACTTTTTACTGATATGCGCGACCCAGATTTTCTAAGTCAAACTATATGTGACGTTATAATGCTCAGAGGACGAACGGAAGAATCTTGAATGTTCCCCAAATATAATAAAGTATATAAAAAAAAGTAAGTCTGTTACTCTAAAAAAATCCTAATATACAGTCTCTCCGGTTTTCTCTACATCGAGTTTTTTTTTCGAATTTTCACTAACATATGAATAAAGCGGTTATAATTAAAGCCTGCTCTACAAGAATCATTCAACGGCACTTGCCATAATGAACATTTTGTACCTATATTCACATATAAGATGACCCTTATGACAAGTGGCGTATAATGCACTATTGTACAGCACGATAGTGCTTCTGATTAGCAGTGCTCTCAGAGGTGCCAACCTTTCACTGGTTTATAGCCTGAAAAGCGTTCCTGCGTGTCATTGAAATGCAAATACTTGCGGGGAAAATGCAGAAGGCGGTCTTCCTTGGATCGATCCGCGTCCTCAGATTGCACAAGACTTTTCCCGGACAGTCGTATTGATTCCGTTGCATACTGTAACCACCTATCTCACGGTCATGAGATGTGGTTACTACAGCTAAAACGTTACCGCAATTTCGACGGAAAAAGGTGCCATTATCTGGAATGGCACCCGCCCCAGCTGGAATCTCGCTGTTGTCTTTATGACAAAACTCGAGATACGAACTACATTCGTCATCGAATTATTATCGGCTCGGGCCGACTGCAAGATCACTGTCAAGACTAAAGAGGAGGAAAAGTATCAAGACCTTAAAAGGGAGCTGCAGCGACTGTGCCAAAAATATTTGGTTCAAATTGCGAGATTGATGCAGAAGGCTGTCATCCTTGCGTCGCTCCGTGTCCTGAAGACAAACGAGGGTTTTTCCAGCCAGTCATTGTGATTTCATTTTACCCTTTGCCCACCCATCTCACGGTCGTGAGACGTGGCCATAAGTGTGATTTGCCACGGTTTTACTGGGAGTCAGTATCATGTTCATAGCGTAGATGGAAGTTGCTCCCAGTGAGACTCTGCGGTAGTTGTTTAACCTGTTTTTTATAATAAATATAGTTAAAAGTTGGCCATAAGGATAACCGCGGGATTCACCGGGAGCGGGTGCCATTCTAGAAGATTGAACCCGCTCTCGGCGAAATTGCGATAACGTTTCAGCTGTAACCGCGTCTGACGACCGTGAGATGGGTGTTTACAGTCTGCCATGGACTCAATATGACGACCTGGAAAAGCCTTGTGTACCCTGAGGACACGAAGCACCCCAAGAACGATCGCCTACTGCATTTTGCCCGTAAGTTAAGACACTTACAGGGATACTTTTTAGGCTATTAAACAGTGAAAGCTTGGCACTTCCAAAAGCAGCGATAATCAGGACGACTAGCTTAACAAAATATTCTGTGTATTATCGTCACAACTCTCTTATAAGGTCTTTATATCTCTCTTTCTTTTCATTCGTCCTCACTGTGATGTTTTTGTCGGCTGGTACCGAAAATTCGATAACGAACATGTTTCGTTTCTCGAAGTCAAGGAGAAGTACGTCAGAAATAAAAATCTTCGCGAAGCGCGTCATCCAGTTCAGCCAGATCTTTGGCCTTGAGAGAAACCTGGATGTGTATGTTTCTCCTAGTTTCGAAGCATAGCTCTTCCTCTAATGGATGCCTGCCCGCGGTTGGTCTTAGCTTCACCTCTCATTCTCTGTTACCGGCTTGTTCTGCCTGCAGTAAAGTAGGCGCACCGCTTATTATATAAACCCTTTTCTGGAGGTCCTTTTCGCTCAGGGGCCATACTGGTATTGTAGCACTCCAGCAGGTCGTCCCCCAGTCGATCCGTACACTCAAAAGTATTGAGATTATGCCGGTCCATTGTATTAAATCTGTCTTGACTGGATCTGCCAACTCTAGGGTAGTCGACATTGTTGTCCGACCCACTGTGGGAAGCAATTTCAGGCCAAGGAGGAACATTAATATCCATGTTTCTCCTAAGCCGCGAGATCTGGCCGAGATGGATGCCTCCCTTCGTGAGGATATCTCGGAGGAGTCCAGCCTCTGGACAATCAATTATTCAGTTTATGGTGCGGCGAGAGCTTTGGCTGATTCTAATCAAAGGCTAAAACCGACGACGGATCAAAAAACCAAAAGGCGCTTGCATCAACTGAACAAGAAGATTAGATGGGTAAGACAGAACGTGTCCCGTGTTCGGTGCGTGACTGACTACATAACATCTGATAGGCCGTTTACGGAAAGGATCCAAAAGTTTGCACACGAACTGAAGACCTACCATCACACGCTGATCAAGTCAATGCTACTGACAATCAAGCAGCAAATTGTTGACAAAATACGGGTGTTATCTGACGCAACGAGGAGAATACAGAAAAGGGAGGGGTGAGTCAGGGAGAATCAACAGTTCCTCGCTGACCCATCAAGCCTCTTCAGCGCTCTCCCTGTTTCTGTAAAAAAATCCACCCGAGCCCGAAAAGATAGAGACTTGATGGAGAGAAGTTCAACACTAGAATTGAAGGAAAACATTAAGAATATCATCCGCTTTAAGAAGTTTTGCGACAACCTCATAACATCTGAGGAGAAATGTCCATTATTCACTGCCGAAGAGGTGAAGAAATCGACTTGCCCAACCCAAGGAACTACAGGTAAATAACTTGTATAAACAAGCTGTATAAGATCTTTACAGTTATCATGAACGACATGATTGTTCGGAGAATTGGACCTGTCTGGGGAGAGATGTACGAAGAATGTGGCTTAAAAAAAGGGGGAAGCAGGCCGCCGAGAGAACCTGCTAATTGACTATGAGCACTCTCCTCTTTTGCATGGCACTTCTGCAAATATCTCTTGCATTAAGCAATTCTCTTGGGTACCTTTGCGGCGATACTAGTCATCGCTAGCATAAGGTGACTCATGTATTTTACATGGATGACCTGAAGATCTATGCTTCTGAATTGGACATGTGTGCCAAGATTCATCTGAAGCGCGGGCGAAATACTGACACCTAGGCGTGCCTGAGAGCTGCATTTAGGATATAAAATTAGTGAGGGAGGCTCCTCGAAGCAGATACAAGCATCTTCTTCATTAGAAGAAGTCTGAATCTTAACATCAGAAGTGAGAAGAGTGCATTACTCCATCTAGATGCCTTCCTTCTAAAAGCCCAAGTAAAGAAAGCAGAGGTCAAAATCTTTCTCGTACTCAAATGGGAACGACGTATCTTTACATACACAATGCGCCCCTAACAGTGTTTTACTACAACATCACATCCAAAGAAACGGAAAAGGAGAAGAATCGAGACCTTATAACGGAGCTGCGGCGACTGTACCCAAAATATTCAGTTTAAATTATTGTCCTTGTGGTCGGTGCTCTCGGAGGTGCGAAGCTATCACTGGTTCGTAACCTCAAAGCATACCTGCGAGGCAAAAACATGTCGAAGCACTTGCGAGATAGATGCTTCAGTTTCTTCGTGTCTTGAAGGCACACGAGGGTTTCAAAGGCCTGTCGTTGTGATTTACTGCGGTTATACTGAGGGCCAATGTCATTTTCATGAATGGCAGTTGCTCCCAGTGTAAGTGCTAAATTTCATATATCCATTTTATTGGCTGAAACTAATTGTTTTTTTATAATTGTCTCTCTATACCTCTGTAGAAGATTATAGCCCAATTCGATTTGATATTGGGTTAAAATCCGCGTTTGGTTTTTTTTTTTTTTCAAGTGATTACTTTTTTTTGCCTGTTCTTTTCACGATTCAATAGTGCTATGTAATAGCTCGAAAGTACTTTCTTGTTGTTGTTTTTTCAATTCCAAAATTAAAAAGTTATTCAGCTTTTTCTGTCAGGTCCGGCATTTTTTGTGACGTGCTGTTCTTTAAACATGGTTCTTTTGCAGGTGGTAGCTTATTTTTTTCCGTTCCTTTCGAGATTCGATAGAGCCAAGTAATAGCTCGAAAATATTTCCTTTTTTTTTTAATTCAAAAATAAAAAAGTTATGCAACTGTTTGTGTGTCAATATTTTCGTTTTTGGGAACGCGCTACACCATATACAAGGGGGTTTCTCGGACGTGGTTGATTTTTGCAGGATGCTCCTTACATGGTTCGATAGAGCTAAGTAATATGTAGTTCGAAAGGACTTTTTTATTTTTGGAAAAAAATCAAATGCATTATAGTTAGACAATATTTTGTGTCACCTGCAAAATTAGAGTTTTGACACTTACGCACTTATGGCCCGGGACCCTTCATATATATGTCAACGAACTTCCGACACATTGGGTTCACGAAACAATGTTTTTTGAACATTGCTATCAAGATATGAATCTGCAAGGAAAAAAGTTTAATTATAAATGCAAGATATTAAAAAGATGTAGAATTTGAGTGGCCGAGCGTTGAGATTGGTTAATTTGTTTGCTGGGAAACAAATTAAAAACGACAAAATTGAGCACTTTCCAATTTTGGCAATAATAAATGCACATCCTTTAAAATCTGTGAAAATATGTATTTTTGTAAGCTCAAAGCTTGTGAAAAATTTAAGCTAAAAATAGTAAATAATTTGGCAGAAAATCGGTTTATTGTTCAGAGATTGTCTTTTTTCCGGTGCTGTAATTTTGACAAAAATATGTCTAAAAGCTATGAAAGTCTAGAATTTCAATCGTAAACATTTGCAGTATCCTAACCACTACTCAGATATTTTTTTTCGGAATCTGTCAATGAGATTGTTAGAAATGGCGGGGACTGCGATGACGGCACGAAAGACTGCGGTAGATTCCAAAGCTATGCCCACTTTCAGGTCGACGTATAATTTTCGAAAAATTGGACTGATACTTAAGGGTTTGATCGATAGTTGCTAATTTTTTAAGAGATTGAAGAGCAATGTCTACGAAATAAAATCATACTAATTAATTTCATTTTTAACCCATCATTACCTCCCCCCCCCCCACAATTGCCCCAAATATGAAACAAAAATAAAAAAACTACATTTTCACGTATTACTGTTAATTTTCAGCACTTTCTGCAGTCTTTTTCAATACAAATAATAACTAATGGACCATTTGAAAATTCCCCCTGATATTGTGAAATATTTTTAATCGGTTAAACAAACGTAGCTTACTAAAACAATTATTGTTTCAAAAAAATGTGAAAAATAATCGTGCTTTCTAAATGAAATGTAATAGTTGGTCATTGTCTGGAGTAACAAATTTTTTTCAAAACATTATGTGATTCTTCGAACAATTAATTATTGTTTATTTTCAAAATTTCTTACAATCGAGCCAGAGATGTCCATTTTTTCTCAAATTGATATGATATGCTACTTATTGTTGAATACTCACATAACTTCGATACTTTTCTTCTAATTTTTAACAAATTTCTATTTGTTCAAACAATATTTATATGCTCAAGCAGTTTTGTGTATTGAAAGAATACAATAACCATTTTTTAATTGTTTAGACAAATTAAATTTGTTTAAACAATTATTTTTCCCAACAACAAATTTTTTAAACTCTATTTTTTATTCCATTTTTAATCTATTCTATTTTCGTCCTTAACAATGTTATTCGAAAAAAATTTCAAAACTTGAATCATAATTTTTATTATTGAATGTACTTTTTTATAATATAATCATGGTTAATATAGTAAAAATATGCAGAATATAATAATAAATATACTTTTATAATTAAAATTTTATTATGACTTTTATGATTCATTTAATAGTACGCCAAAAAATATGTAAACCACACATACTCAATTTGAAGAAAATTTGAAAGTCAACAATAATTAATTGTTTAAAGAATGACATAAAGTTTTCAGCAGAATTTATTACTGCTCAAAATCATTCAATATTATCTTTAATTCAGAAAATACGATTTTAAAAATATTGTTGGGGAAAAACAATTATTTAAACAAATAGAAATTTGTTCAACATTAGAAGAGAAGTATCAAAATTATGTAACTATTCAATAATAAGTAGCATAGGATACCAATTTGAGAAAAAAGTAGACATCTCTGGCGCGAATTTTTAGAAATTTTGAAAATTAACAATAACTAAGTGTTTAAATAATCACATAATTTTTTTTAATTTACCACGCCAATCAATGACCAACTTACATTTCATTAAGAAAATACGATTATTTTTTACATTTATTGGAAAAATAAATGTTTAAATAAGTTACATTTATTTAAACAATTGAAGATTGTTTAAAGAGTCATGAGGGATATTTAAATTGTCAATTAGTATTTATTTGTATCAAAAAAGACGGCAGAAAATGCTGAAAATTAACAATAATACGTAAAAATGTATTTTTTTTTAAATTTTGGGTCATATTTGGGGCATTGTGGGGGGGGGGTGGTAGTGCAAAATAAAAGTTGTTAACATGGCTCTATTCCATAGACAATCCCCTTCAATCCTTAAAAAATTTCGCAACTTTCGATCAAACCCTGAAGTATCAGTCCAATTTTTCGAAAATCCAAAAATTTCCCACGTTAAACATATGGGATTTTAAAGTGCCCCGTGCCACAGTGCGGCGAATTAGAAAATTGCGGTTCAAAATGATCCAGAGCCTACAATTTTTATCCAATTTCATTTTCTTATTTTTTTTTTTTTAATTAAAGCCAATTAAATTCTCAAGAAGTCTATCGAGGCCAATTTTACAAAAAAGGCTCTATTTTGTTATTCAAGTTGCAGAATGCCAAAAAAACATCATTTTTCATATTTGAGCTGCCTGTTCTGTACCATTCATTGATATTACCTCAAAAAGTTGAAGAACTGATAGATTTACAATCGAATAACAAATCCTGTTAACTTAAATGAAGTTCCTGCAATCCGTTCAATTTTGATAAACAAATTTATGAACGAAATCGATTTTTGCTGTACATTGAAGCCTGAAAGCTCTTTTCATCAGGTTTTTCCCCGCGAAATCGAGTGAAATCAATGTTTAATTAAAATCAAACACTGAAGTATTATTTTTTTGGTTGTCATAAACAAATTTAATAAATAAGCCCCTCTGGATACATAAAAAGCATTTTTTTCTGCGCAATCATTAGTTTTGCCATCAAAAATGAAAATTCCTTGACAGAAATGGACAATCAACAATATTTACCATTGTTAAAAACAATACTGATTCACAAATGCATTAAACGGTCAATCTTTGATAGAAAAAATCCATTTTTTTGCATAATTTTTCATTTTATCCCAAAATTAAAATTCTGATGAAAGAAACTGACATTTGACAATATTTTTCATTGTTATTATTCTGACCAATTCTGACCAACAAATCCATTTATTAGTCGCTTTCAAATAGGAAAAATGTATTTCTTGCTGAAATTTTTATTAGATGATAAAAAATGAAACTCGTACGAAATATACTGACATCAAACAACATTTCCCATTGTTATAAACAATCTTGATCAATTAATTCTTAAAATAATTCTTTCGTATAGAATAAATCTGTTTTTTGGGTTCAATAGTTAATGTTACCTTGAAATAAGGAACCGAATCGTAAAACGTCAACACTGAACATCTTTTTCTAATATTATAAGCAATGAAGATGAACAAAATCATGAAGCTTACCCATTTTTGGACATCAAATTCTGGTTTTGAGCAGCATTGTCCATTCTTGTCTCAATCATCTCCCATCAGCAGATCCTGAACTTATGCATCCATGGGACGAGGGACACTCTCTTTAAGGGTTCTGAAGTTGTTTATGTAGGGATCAGTCATGATCAAACAACTTCTCTTTTGGTCTCTCCACACTACATGCTTGGATACGCTTCATGGAATGTATCCTTTACATTGCGTATCGCATAGAATTCTGCAAATGGGCAGCGAGTTAGCCAATGAAAAACAGAAAATAAGCGATGCGAAGAGAATTCAAAAAGAATTTTGGGAGAAAATAGGCCTGATCGATGATGTTCCACAACATGAGATTGGAACATCTAATAATGGCAATACTGCTCGAATATTCTTTGAAGATCCTAAATTTACTTGGATTATTACCGGGGTTGACAAAGTATTAATCGAAAATTCGGCATTATTCTGAAAGCTATGGCATCACTTTATGGCTAAACTTTACGTCAGCTTATATAGTTCGTTCTATATGTCTGTGACAGTCTACAAGATCCTCAAACATGGCACTAAGGTAGTGATGGGCACTGCTCGGGCTGACTGTGGTAATACCTGACCTGACCGGTAATGTCCGGTCATGACGGTAAAAGTTGGTAAAACGCGGTCAGACCCAAATATCTCCAACAGGAAAGATTTTTTTATATAAAAAAGTGGTTTAGTTGTTAGGAAATACCCTATGCTAAACTTGTACAAAAAGTTTTTCGGTTCTAAATGTTCCAGTTATTCTCAAAGTTATAAAAATGCGAAAAAGCTGAGCATAGCAGACGACACTTTTGACAGTTTCACGCGAGTTTCGAGGGGAATTTGAAAATGACACTTTACAAATCGACAAATTACATTGAAAATCTGTTGCATTTATTAAGTAATATTTTTAAAATAATATTTAGTAGTATGCTAAGTTATTTTGAATAACATTTCAATGAATATGACACTTAAATATTAAGTTAAGTACTGTGTATCGTATAGGTTATATTCCCTAAATGAAAATACTGTTTTTTTGTCTTTAAATAACATAAAATTGATATCTAATTATTATGAATTTAGATTTATGAGTAATTTTTGTAAATAATGTATTATTTGTTATTACTTGTATTGTCATTGTTCCCATTTTTAATTATAATAATTGCCTTATGGAATTTCGACACATATAAATAATAATAAATTATTTACACAAATTACTCATAAATCTACATTCATAATAATTAGATATCAATGTTATTTTATTTAAAGACAAAAAAACAGTATTTTTATTTAGGGAATATAACCTATGCGATACACAGTACTTAACTTAATGTTTAAGTGACATATTCATTGAAATGATATTCAAAATAACTCAGCATACTACTAAATATTATTTTAAAAATATTACTTAGTAAATGCAACAAATTTTCAATGTAATTTGTAAAGTGTCATTTTCAAATTCTCCTCGAAACTCGCGCGAAACTGTCAAAAGTGTCGTCTGCTATGCTCAGCTTTTTGGAATTTTTATTACTTTGAGAATATCTGGAACATTTAGAACCGAAAAACTTCTTGTGCGAGTTTAGTATAGGGTATGTCCTAACAACTAAACCACTTTTCTCTATAAAAAAACCTTTTCTGGTGGAAATATTTTGGTCTGACCGCGTTTTACCAACATTTACCGTTATGACCGGTCAGGATTGGTCATGACTGTGAAATACCGAGCAGCGCCCATCACTACACTAAGGTAATTGAAAATGTCCCATCGTCTACCGGCCAATTGAAAGAAGAGTCACAAGAAGCGAATAATAAGATTTTCAAGAGGATAAGGGAATTCAATACCCGTAAAATCAGTCGGATTGCAACCAATAATGATTTGTGTCACAATTTTTTGATCATGACTGATCCCTACATAAACAACTTCAGAACTAAGGAGAGTGTCCCTCGTCCCATGGATGCACAAGTTCAGGATCTGCTTATTGGAGATGATTAAGACAAGAATGGACAATGCTGCTGAAAAACAGAATTTTTCGTCCAAAAAAGGGTAAGCTTCATGATTTCGTTCATCTTCATTGCTTATAATATTGGAAAAAGATGTTGAGTGTAGACGTTTTACGATTCGGTTCCCTATTTCAAGGTAACATGAAGTATTAAATCCAAAAAACAGATTTATTCTATACGAAAGAATTATTTTAAGAATTAATTGATCAAGATTGTTTATAACAATGGGAAATGTTGTTTGATGTCAGTATATTTCGTACGAGTTTCATTTTTTATGATCTAATGAAAATTTCAGCAAGAAAAACATTTTTCCTATTTGAAAGCGACGAAGAAATGCATTTTGTTGATCAGAATTGTTAATAACAATGAAAAATATTGTCAAATGTCAGTTTCTTCCATCAGCATTTTAATTTAGGGATAAAATGAACAATTATGCAAAAAATGGATTTTTTTCTATCAAAGAGGGACCGTTTAACGCATTTGTTAATCAGTATTGTTTATGGGTAATTGTCAAATTGTAGGCAAACTTAAGCACCCACAGTGGCAATCACATTATTATTGGGAATTAAATATTTCATAACGGAAATTGATCTTATCACATCTAAAAATTTAAAATGCAAAAGGAGCAGTTTTGAAAATAAGAAATAATAATTAAATTCGTTACGCATGCCATTTAGGAAAAATGAAATATTTGACTATTGTAGATAATTTTTTCGAATATAAGTAGGGTAACGTAATCAATTAAAAGTATTATTGTTACTATTATTTTTTATTTCAATAAACACGTTTTAAATTATACAAATGGAAACAACGTGACTGTAGTACAATTAAAGATTCAACATTCACTAAAACTATTTACGTGATTTATTATGCAGTTTTTCAAATGTATTAAAATCTATTTATTACATCGTGTCACATACTAAGTAACTGAGTAATAAATTATACTTCCATTTTTAGCAAAATTGAAAATATGAACTCCTGAAAATTCCACAGGTGTAAGGCAAACTACATTAAATTACTTATTTTCTAAAATTTGTATATTAGAATCTCAGCACCTTTTAGCTGTAATAACAAATCTACCAACCTGTGCTGTAATATAATTTCCAACACATCTCTTCCTTTCTAATTGACTTATTTAGCTCACTTCTTGAGAACTGTATATTTATAAATAGATGTTAGGAAACCTTATATGCACGCGCATATAAGCTGTCGTACGCTCTTCTATTGTACCGTACGGGAATGATGCGAGAAAAATGATGAAGTTTAGCCTTTTTTAATATTTATACAAAAATAACAGATTTTAATCATAAAAAGTCACCAACTTATAAAAGAAAACACCGCTGAGCAAGTAATGGAATGGTTTTTATAATTTCTTTTCACTCCGAAACTGGTTTTTAACGCACGTACGGAAATGAAGTTTTTGTTGTCAAAATGCACTTTTCAGTTTTAATATCGGATTCACAAGAAAGAGTTAATATTTGAGGCTCAATTTTATAGAATCTTGTATTGAACGATACGCTTAATATTTCTGTATTTATTACTCAACTGTAACTACAATAGTTTACTAGAAAAAAAGACGTACGGTAATGATGACTGAAATGAACAAAATCGAGGGACAGACTTTAAGGTTTTTACAATATTATTTATTTGGCTTGAGAAATTTGCATAAATTAAACATATGTTCATCTAAAGTTTACAAACTTGATACGTTAAGCGTTTTTCAGATTACTGTCTAAAAAAAGGAGAAAATCAGTTTATCCTTGTGCAAAGTGAGGTTGGGACACCGTACGGTAATGACGTTTGGGGTGTTCTTATAATAAATTAAAGCAAATAGGAACATAAATGAAAAAAAGAACTAACCATTTTGTAGAGGATGATAATAAGTATTTATAAAATTAAAAAAAAATCAGTACGAGTTTCTAGGTTAATGTTATATTACTGGGACTTCAAGTTTGCCTTCAAATTGGCAATTACTGTTATATCAATGGTAAATATTGTTGATTGTCCATTTCTGTCATGGAATTTTCATTTTTGAAGGCAAAACTAATGATGTACAGCAAAAATCGATTTCGTTCATAAATTTGTTTATAATAATTGCACGGATTGCAGGAACTTCATATAAGTTATCAGGATTTGTTAATTGGTTGTAAATCTAGCAGTTTTTCACCTTTTTGAGGTAATAAAAATAAATGATACAGAACAGGCAGCTCAAATATGAAAAATTATGGTTTTCTGGCATTTTGCAACTAGAATAACAAACAAATAGCGCGTTTTTTGTAACATTGGCCTCGATAGACCTCTTTAGAATTTAATTGGCTTTAATTAAAAAAAAAGAAGATGAATTTGGATAAAAATTGTAGGGTCCGGATCATTTTGAACCCTAATTTTCTAATTCGCCGCACTGTGCGGTGGCACGCGTGAATATATATATATATATATTTCGGTTTCGGTTTCGATTCCTTTGTAATAGAACCGAAGGGCCTATGACAAAGCCACCGAACGCGTCCTCGGGTTGCGGATAGAGGGTTCCTGTACCAAGGGTTTCTGCTGAATATGGTTACAATAATTAATAAGCAGTCGCGGACAATTGTCCAGGGATGGTCCCGAAGGAATAACTCCTAAGCGGAGGCGTAACAACCGTGCCGAAAGCTGAATGGCACCTGGGTTAGGTTTCTCAAACGGTGACTCTGGGATACCGGGCACGCGGGGCTCTACAAGGACGGACTAACCCTTTCCCTAGCTGCTCGTGGGAACAACAATGAAACCACCAAAACACCAAAATGTTGTAGATGCGGTTCAAGACAATCGAACGCGCAGAGCACCCGACAATGGGTCGGCAAACAATGCCGATCAGCCTAGAGTTCGGGGTGCTGAAAATAATTTAGATGGAAACACGACGACGAACCGGCGAAACGCCCACATTGAGTGGACGGATCGACTCAGGGATGACGTGCTAGACTGCTACGATGCCAGCATTATCCCTGTTCCCCAGAGCTTCAGCACGTTTCGCATCAGTCTTTGCGAAATCAAGCCGACTACCTCCGGAAAAATGGATATGTACGCGGAGCGCTTCCCCAACCGCTGCTTTATGAAGCTGCAGACGAAGATGAGGAAGCGACATTGAGACCAACCGCAGAAGGCAGGCACCTTCTGAGAGATGATCGCAATTTCATTACTAGAAGGAACATTAACATGCAAGTTCCTCCTAAGCCCCAAGATCTGGCTGAAATGGATGCCTTCCTTCGTGGAGATATCTCGCAAGAGTCCGACCTCTGGACCATCAATTGCTCAGTTTATGGTGCTGCGAGAACTTTAGCTGATTCAAATCGAAGGCTGAAACCAACGATGGATCAAAAGACCAAAAGACGCTTGCATCAACTGGACAAGAAGATTGGATGGGCAAGACAGAATGCGTCCCGTGTTCAATGTGTGATTGACTACATAACATCTGGTAGACCGTTTACGGAAAAGGTTCGAAAGTTCGCCCAAGAACTAAGGATCTTGAATCACACACTAAACAAGTCAAAGCTACGGACAATCAAGCAGCATATTGTTGACAAAATACGGCTGTTATCTGACGCAAGGAGGAGAATACAGAAGAGGGAGAGATGGATCAGGGAGAATCAACAGTTTCTCGCTGACCCATCGCGCCTCTTCAGCGATCTACCTGTTTCTGTAAAAAATTCACCCAAGCCCAAGGAGGTAGAGACTTTTTGGAGAGAGGTGTACAAGATCTCGAAAACACTAGAGTTGAAAGAAGATACTGAAAATATCATCCGCTTCAAGGAGTTTTGCGACAACCTCATAAAATCTGAGGAGGAATGTCCATCAATCACTGCCGAAGAGGTGAAAAAAGAACTTAGAGGCACGAAGAACTTTTCCGCTGCTGGACCAGATTGTATCAAGAACTTTTGGTGGAAGAAGTTTAGTTTTACACATCAACATTTGGCCAGCATATTCACCTCATATTTAAAGTCGGAGACGCCCATTCCGCAGTGGCTGGTGTTAGGACGCACTATACTCCTTCCAAAAAAAGGCAACTTGTCCAACCCACAGAATTACAGGCCAATAACTTGTTTGAACACGCTGTATCAGATCTTTACAGCTGTCCTCAACAACAGAATTGTTCGACGAATTGAGCCTGTATGGCGAGAGATGTACGAACAACGTGGCTCGAAAAAAGGTGTAGCAGGCTGTCGAGAGAATCTGCTGATTGACAGGTGTGTCTGTAAAGACGCTGCAGCCCATCAGCGCGTCCTGTCAATGGCCTGGATTGACTACCGAAAAGCTTTCGATTCAACCTCTCATAGACTTATCATCTGTCTGTTGGAAAGCTTGAAGGTACATCCACACATAGTGAGATGCATAGAGAGATTGATGCCTCTTTGGAAAACTAGATTTACTATCTCATCTAGAAATTATCGTGTGACAACGAACAACGTCACCTTCCAGAGAGGCGTCTTTCAAGGTGATACCATGAGCCCTTTGCTTTTTGGCATCACACTTTTGCCTCTATCTCTCGCACTACGAAATTCTCCTGGATACCTCTGTGGCAACACTAATCAGCGCGAGCATAAGGTTACTCATGTATTTTATATGGATGACCTGAAGATCTATGCCTCTGGTAGAAGCAAACTTCAAACTGCTATAAATATTGTCAAGAACTACACAGGAGAGATTGGGATGGACTTTGGCTTGGACAAGTGTGCCAAAATTTATCTGAAGAAAGGAAAGATTACTGGCGTTTCCAAGGACCCTGAGCTTGTGGATATAAGTGTTATCAGACATCTTAATACTGGAGAGACCTATACATACCTGGGCGTGCCTCAAAACAGCATTCAGGACGTAACATCAGTGAAGGAGTCTCTCCGAAGCAGATACAAGCATCTTCTTCGACAGATTTGGTCTTCCAATCTGTCGGCGTTGAACAAAGTATCTGCGACTAACATGCTTGCCGTCCCGGTTCTACTCTACTCGTTTGGGGTAGTTCAATGGACGAAGAACGAGCTTAAGGCCCTTGATGTCATTACACGTAAGGTCATGCATATGCATAAAAGCTTGCATATCAATTCGTCAGTTCCGCGATTATATATTTCACGCCGTCAAGGTGGACGCGGACTTCTGAATCTCCAGTGTCTTCATAACCGGATTGTTCTAAGTACAGCTTACATCGTTGCGAATGGCAGAGATCCTCTCCTAAAGATGGTCAGGAACCACGAGATGATTGGCGAAGGAGCGTTCCTTTACAAAGCCGCGGAGCAAGCGGCCGAGACCCTTGGCCTGAATTTTAACATCAGAAGTGAGGAAAGTGCATTACTTCATCTAGATGCTTCACTTCTAAAAACCAAAGTGAAGAAAGCAGAGGTTGCAAATTTTCACCAAGAGCTACTCGACAAGAAAATGCACGGAAACTTTCACAGAAATGTAGAAAAACAGTCCTTGTCGAAGGAGCAAACTTTTGCTTTCCTCAAATCATCAGGGCTTAATTCAGGTACAGAGGGTTTTATTTTCGCATGCCAGGACGGTGTCATTTCCACCTTAGCATACCGTGAGCGCATTTTATGTCAAGAAGTTCCCAGTGATAGGTGCAGAGCGTGTCATGCACACGCTGAGTACCTAGAACACATACTATCAGGGTGTCCGACCCACGCGGGAACGACGTATATCTATAGACATAATGCGGCCCTAAGAGTGCTTTATTATCATCTTTGTCGCTCTTACGGTGTTGGCCGCGACCCTGCCCTGCCGAACGCTCCAAAAGAGATAGAGTCGATTGTCCGAAACGAGAAGTGCCAAATTTTCTGGAACTACGATTTTCGGGCAGCAGTCTCCGTTGCGCACTCGAGGCCTGACATTGTTCTCCAAGACTTCGAGAAACGAAATATATTCGTGATCGAATTCTCGGCTCCGTCCGAATACAACATCACTGCAAAGGAGAAAGAAAAAGAGGAGAGGTATCAAGACCTTAAAAGAGAGCTACAACGACTGTACCCAAAATATTCGGTACAAGTAATTGTCCTTGTGATAGGTGCTCTCGGAGGTGCGAAACTATCACTGGTTCGTAACCTTAAGGCAATACCCGCGTGCCAAAAATATGCCAAGGCACTTGCGAGATGGATGCAGAAAGCTGTCATCCTTGGGTCGCTTCGTGTCCTCAAGACACACGAGGGTTTCGCCGGCCTGTCGTTGTGATTTTGTCGTTGCCTATGACCACCCATCTCACGGTTGTGAGGCGTGGCCATAGGTGTGATTTACCGCGGTGCTACTGGGGGCTATTGACATTTTGTCGGATGGCAGTTGCTCTTAGTGGGACCCTGCGGTGGTTGTTTAACTTTTTTTTTC
>CAKNYM010050168.1:185922-222738 GCA_932195095.1 Andricus curvator | reverse complement strand
TATATATATATATATATATATATATATATATATATATATTAAGAATAAGATTAAGAATAATTTTTCAAGATCAATTTTGAAATGTTTATGTTTAAATGTTTTTCGTGCTTTCAAATTCGAGCAACCTAATTTATTCTAATTAATAACGAATGATTAACTTTAATAATACGTAAAATTATTTCCACAGATTTTGTTAACCTTGAACTTTTTTGAATTTTCATTTTAGATGTATGGCTTTCTCATAGAGGAAGCTTTCTAGTAATAAGAAATGTCAAATTTTATATTTTGAATTACAGTGACTTCATTTGTGCGCCAACACAAAACTTTTTAAATAATAAATCACAAGACGTAGATGGAGTGAAACTAAAAGGTCACAAAATTTAAAGCAACTACAGTCCCAGAAAGTAGCCGAAAATTATAAATAATAAATTTGTAAATAATATTAATTTTGATTACGCAGTTTTAGAAATAAAACCCGTTTTGTTTTTTATTGTTTTTTGTACTTTTTTTGAAACATAAATTTAGAATTTCGATACCCCTTAAAATCGATATAACATGACAATTGAAGTTTGGAGCGATCGCGGTAATAGCCGGTATGGTCTGCTTATCAGCTGCTCATTTTCTTCACTGTGCGTGTGCGCGAAAACGAATTGACGTCCGAGACGATAAGAGAGGCAACAGATTGCGAGCGGGACAACCAGAGATTGCCAGGGACTGCGCAAAAGACTGCGAGAGATTCGAAGAGAATGTAGCAGAGATTGTATCGTCTTGCAGTCGTATGAAATCTTAGTGCACAGCCGTCGTTTGCAATTGTGGTTAATTTACGAACAACATGCGACTCATTCGGTGACGGCGGAGTGGGGGAAGCCTCTTGCGCATGGGAGGCGTCTTCGCTCAAATTGAACTAGCGTCTTCAAAAAGCGACAGCTGCGAAAATCTCGTGAAAAAAGTGAGATATCGAGACTTTTTTTAAAATTTGGGCTAACTTTTTACGCTGATTGACAATCCTACATAAAAAGTTCGAAAATATTACATCTAATGCTTCAAATGTAAGGGTATTTTTATTATTTTCACTAATTGCATGATAAATAAATTTATTTTCCCACTGAACGGGATCTATATTTCATAGTTTTAAATTTTCTTCAATCATGTTTTTTATTTTTATTTTATTTTTTTTTTACGGCCAACGGCCATACCACGCTGAAAAAACCAGTTCTCGTCAGTATCCTTTGTTCCTTTGAAGGGAAAGGCCAGGTAGCAAGCGTTCGTAATTTCTCAAATACGGAAAACGCTCTTCAAAATATTCAAGCGGCGGCGGCGGCGCATAGGCCGAGTCTCGCGCCAACGATCAAACTGTGCAGTCCAGATTGAAAGTGAAGTACTGTGAAGTTCAAAAAAACACTCTAGGGGGCATCCCCTCCTCACAACAAGTAAATGTTGATAATTCAACCCTCTCACTGGATTATTCCACCATGAATAATGAACAAGATACATCGACGATAAGTCAAAAAGGGACTGAAAATAAAGCGGCATCAAACGCGCGAAAACATCAACAACAAGTAGGCAACAGTAGACGCCAAGATCTAAGCAAGCCATACAACAAGCCATCAGATGTGAAAAATAAAGCCTCCATCCAGCAGGCGACTCCGCAGGAATTTCCAGAAAAAGCGGATAGAAAAATTGATACCATACTATACTATACTATACCATTAAGTCATTTCCCTTTCGGCGAGCCTCTAGGGGTAGGCGTAACACTACCCGATTCGGGTAGTGTTTCTAGGTGGATAGTTTCTTGTAGTAAATAACTACAAGTGTGGGCTCACCACACCCACGACGCCAACAGCAACGCAGTAGTATTCTCGAATGGTCACCCATCCAAGTACTAACCGCGCCCAACACTGCTTAACTTCAGTGATCTAACGGGAACTGGTTATAGGCAAAAGTTATAGGCAAATAATTGCGAATAACAAAAAACAAGAAGGGACAATAGGAAGGTTAATGGAAACCATCAAACAACAAACGGAGAGAATTGAAAACTTGGAGAAACAGAAAAAAGAAGACTCCAAGATGGAAGTAGAAGAAATTAAATGTCAAGAAGAAAAAGAAAATTTAAACTCTTCAAAACTTCGAACCAACCAACATCATAAAACTCCAAGAGGAAAAGACTCCAGGAAAAGAGATCAGAAAAGTGACCAGACAGGAGCCGACAGGGACGGGCCCTCAAATAGCAACGACGATCCAAACAATAGCAGTAAGAGCAGGCAAAGCACAGCTGAGGCTGAAGCAAGTCAAAATACCCCGCTCTCGAGAGAAGAGAACCAGAGCCAGAGTACAGACCCAACCAGGAAGAAGGCAAAACCACCACCGATCGTGATCTTCGGACAAAAACAAGATGCAACGGTAAGCTTATTTAAAGAAACATTAGGCAAAGAAAATTTTTATGTAAAGCAAGGAAATGGAAACAAACACACTTTGTACACGAATAATGTTAACGATTTTAATCAAGCTAAACAAGCACTTGAAGCTAAAGAAGCCAAATATTTTTCATACACCCCCAAAGAAAAGAAAATTCAATCGTTTCTCCTAAAAGAATTAAACAGCAATGTTGACACGAACGATATGCTAAACGAACTGACAGAACTGAACATTGACAATGTGACGTTTACAAAAGTCTCAAAATTCACCACAACCAAATCTCAAAAAGAAAATAAAGCATTACCGATGTACTTAGTTCAATTGTCGCCTGACAGTCAGTCTACCAATCTTCATAAAATAAAGTTTTCCAATTATCAAGTAGTTAGATGGGAAAAACTTAGAAAAAGGGAAAACATTCAATGTAAAAACTGTCAAAGTCTAGGGCATGTAGCCTCAAATTGTAAGCTTAGTTATAGATGCGTTAAATGTAGCGAAAACCACCAACCAGGCCCATGTGCACTACCAAAACCGAGTAACTCAAAAGAAAACGATAAAAGAAAACTTTACTGTGTCTCGTGCAAAAATTTTGGACATCCAGCCTCTTACAGAGCATGTCCAACGCAAGTAGAAATCAGGGATAGAATTAAAATGAAAATCCAGCACTTAAAAGAAAGCAGGATCATTAAAGAGCGCATGGTTAACAACTACATTAAACCAGGTGTCTCCTGCTCTAATATCATACAGAACAATAGAAAACAAGAACAATATAGCCAACACACAAACCAGATGCAAACACAACACATTACACATAACACATCAAATAAGTATGAAAACCAAACAACAGAATCTCTAGACCCAATAACTCAAGAAATTAAAAAAATAACTTATCTAGTAAATAGAAACACTGAAAACATACAAACACTATTCAATATGATAAAAGACTTCTTTGAGACTGATGAATAGTAACAAAATGAGCTCAGAAAAGGAATTCCGAATTAAAAAAATTAAAATGGTTTCGGTGAATGTAAATTCAATTATACAAAACCGTAGAAGAGGTAGCTTATTAAACTTCCTAAAAACTAATAATCCCGATATAGCTGCATTAAGTGAAACTAAATTAAATTCTAAACATAAAATAGAATTCAAAGATTACAATATCATACGAAGAGACAGACCAAATGCGACACAAGGAGGAGGAGTAGCATTACTAATTAAAAAATCCATTAAATTCAATCAAATGATACTATCCGAGGTAGAAGAATTTAAAAATATAGAAGCGATAATAATCAACCTCAATCTTTCAAATAATCAAAAACTATTTATCATATCAGCGTACGCACCTTATGGGGAAAGATTAAGTTTCAATGAAGAAATAAATACCCTATTTCAAAAACTTAAATTAGATGATCCGGATAACTACTTCGTCTTAGCGGGTGATTTGAATGCTAAACACACCAGTTGGTTAAACAAAACATTTAACACCAGAGGGACGTTTTTAAGAAACTGGATAGATGACAATAGAATTAAATACAAACTAAAATTATATAGTTCGAGCCTTCCTTCTTATCCCAGAACAGATTCGTATTTGGATCTCTGTATAGCAGACGACAGGCTACAGGTGGCGATATTTGAAAATACAAACGTGCTTGAAACGCTGGATTACGACAGCGATCACAATGCGATCCAAATGCGAATTTGCTACAAAAATGATACAGATTTCCTATTAGAAAAAATGATAAATCCAGACAAACTAAATTACAAAAAGACTAACTGGGAAAAATTCGCTAAATCTTTGGAGCAAGAATATTATGCGGATATCCCGAACAATAAAAATTTACCTGATGAAGAAATAGAAATATACTTAAGAGACATAAACACGGCAATAACTATCGCAATAAATGATACTGTACCCAAAATCAAAAATAAAAACTCAGTCGAATTCTATCAAACACCTTTAATCATGAAAATTCACAGAAGAAAAAGCTACATAGTTTCTAGAATCAATAATATATACCGAAATTTTAAAAACCACAACAACAGAGAACTACATTTATTAAAAAACAACATCCTTAAGATAAAAGCACTCCTCAAACAAGAATACATGAAATCTATTAACAAATACTGGTCAACCAAATTTTTAGAGCAAAAGGTAAAATATCACTACCATAACAAAGAATAAAAAATCAAAATGGTCCTTTAATACAGGAATCCAACATAGAAGTAAATAAACTATTAAAAGATAACACATATAAATTTATAATATCCAATCAGGAAGACAAACTCAAAATTATAGGAACACAGTTTCAAAATACACGCACTAAATATCTTCAACGAGGCAGAGAAAGGTTAAACGAAATTATTCATAAAGCGGTAACAAATTTAGAAAAAGAAATAAAAGACGATAAAGATTCAAATACAACAATAGTCACCTTCAGCGAAGAGTTGAAATCGAACGAGTCCCTTTTATTAGAAGAAAAAGTCCCCAACTTTTTTACATCTGATATTAAACTAAAAAAGATATTTAGAAATCTTAATAATAAAAAATCATCTGGTATAGATGGTATCCCAAATATAGCTTTAAAACACGTAATACCAAAAATAATAAGTGACTACTGCATATTTTTTAATAACATGCTAAATACAAGAGGAATTCCAAGATCTATTTGAAAAAATGCAATACTACTTTTACACATGGAAATTAAAAATAAACGTTAAAAAATGTGAAACAATATTCTTCAGACCTACTCTGAACAAAGCAAATAGAAACGTCAAAAAACATTGGAAAAACTTTGAAATAAAATAACATAAAGATGGTGGAGAACCCGTTCCAAAGAAAACACTAGTTAAATACTTAGGTGCCTGCATTGATCAGCATTTAAATTCTCACGACCATGTAAAAATTAAGCTACAAAAAGCAAACAAAGCATTCGCAATGCTAAAAAGGTTATTTTATAATAAAAGTTTAAATTCTAGAATCAAAGTCAACTGCTATATCTTAGTAGTAAGGCCAATATTAACCTACGCTTGTCAATGCGAGTCAATGAGAGTATTTGAGAGAAAATGTCTAAGAGCTTGATTAGGGAAATACAGATCAGCAGAGTCCGGGTACCATCAATATATATCTAACGAACAAATTTATTATATGGCTAATATTAAAAAAAATAGACACACAAATATTAAAATCAGTAAGGAACCATTTTGCCAGCACTCGCAAGGTTACAAATAGTAGCCTCATCTTTGGAACATATTACCCCAACGATGAGTATTTCGAAAAAACAATTAAAACTCAATTCATACCACCAGAGGCGTTCATATATTTAGGCAAAAGCGGTTATATACAGGACAGACATAACGTGCTGATTATGTATACCACTATCACAGAACAAGTACACAAAAAGCTATCTTATATGATAGAAACTTAGACACTAAAGTTCCACATGCAGATTGGAGATTCAAAACGTGTATATCAAAACGAGAAAAAAAAGATAAGCATAGGCTAAACACAAAGAAATATTTTTGGTTAGAGAAAGCCTAATTTTAATGATCCTACTTTCGATCTGCTGAACCAAATATTGTACAATAAAATTCCAAACGATTCAACCTTCAAAGTATTATTGCGATTATTCAGATTATATGTAAAATAGTATTAAATAATAGGATAAGATAAATAACGAGACGCAATTCTTACCAAACAAAAGCAGATTCCGTGAGAATAATGTATTCCACTAGGACGATACCTCATTCATATTAAAATATTATACCCACTGTTTTATTTTTTAATTTTATACTTATTTGTTATAGTCTTTATAATTTGTTACTTTTTCCATATTTTTACGAGCATCTTGAGCTTAACAGATACAATGATAAGGTCAGTTTTTGTAAGCCACTTTTCTGACCAAAGAAGCACCCAAAGTGTACATGATAGGTTTACAGATTTGTAAATAAATATCTGCAATATCATAGAAATAAGATTAGAATAAATCCATATGCATCATCCTAAGGCATAAATGAGAGTATGTGACTTCGAGAGCAATTATATGTAGCCTGTGAGTCCTTATTATTAACTTAAGATTATTCATTGTTTATTATGAACACAAACAAAATATTGTATATCTGGGCATTTAATAAACTCATTTGAAACTGAAACTGAAACCAGTTCTCGTCGGATCACTGAAGTTAAGCAGCGTTGGGCGCGGTTAGTACTTGGATGGGTGACCATTCGAGAATACTACGTGCTGTTGGCCCGTCGTGGGTGTGGTGAGCCCACACTTGTAGTTATTTACTACAAGAAACTATCCACCTAGAAACACTATCCGAATCGGGTAGTGTCACGCCTACCCTGAAAGGGAAATGGCTTAATGGTATACTTACTTAATGGTATGTTTGAAGAAATTTGTGTGAAAGTAAAACTTTATTGTTCGTTAAAGACAGGTCATAACATTTCCTTATTGATGTTAGAAGAAATGTGTATGAAATAAAAAATTTACTGTTCATTAAACTGAGGCCCTGATTTTTTTTTTAGAAATTCCCATTATCCCAGATACCGATTCCTTTGATTTAAACGCAATTGAAGAGGAAGAGGCCACAACTTTTGAACATGTAGATATGCAAAAAGACGAAGGCGAATACGAATTGAAGCAAATGTTTTAAATTTATAATTTACGTAAAAAATATACAGATGAAAGAGGAAACATTGAAATAAAAACAACTGGAAATAATAGCAGAACTGGTTTTGAAATTTTGTGTGCGTTTCCAAAACTGGGATGCTGAATTATAAAATGTCGTAAGTTTTTTTTACTAACCAAAAATTCCACTGACGTTTCAATTTTGAATGACATTTGAAACTCACAAAGTCACATACCTAATTGGAATTTATTAAAATCTATGAATCGTAGATGCAGTTGGTTATTTCAAAAAATGAAAATTACTTTCTTCAAATATATTTCAGTTCTGTTTATTATATTGTGCAGTATTTTTTTAAATGAAACTTCTTTTGGGACGGGCGGGGATTGAAAAAAACGACCGACCGCACGAACACACGACCGCACGCACGAACGAGCAGGATCTGGATCGAGAAATCTCTCTGTTTCTCTCTTATGCACTATCTAGGCCTTCTCCCTCTCTATTCGAGTCTCCCTTTTGTGCGGCGATTCGCAATTGCTCTTAAGACTTCTCTTCGATATCCCCAGTACAGCCACGCTAAGCATGTATATGCTCTCTCCCTCTCTCTCTCTCTCTGCACTCTCTTACTATGCATTTTGAAGACGCTAATTTAATTTGAGCGAAAATGCCTCCCACGCGCTAGCTGCTTACCCCACTTCGCCGTCATTCAATGAGTCGCTGTTGTCCGTAAATTAACCGCAATTGCAAACACTCAATTCACAAATGAAAATTCGGACAATTTTACTGCAATTAGTTCAAGTCTTCATCCACATTCTATAAAAAAGTGAGTTCTCTACCTTGAAAACTACACCTGCAGTAATTGTTATAAAAAAATGATCTCTTCTCCTAATTATCGTGGAGCAACTTAATTTTTTATTTATTCATTTAGAACTGATAACTGTGCATGGACTGGAACCACGATTATTTGTTTATAAGAAAAATACGCCTTTTCCTACTTTTAGCCCTTTTTCACCAACTTAATTTAAAAAAACAATGTGAGTAGTGTTTTGGATACTACAAATGTTGGGATTAAAATTCTAGACTTTCACTGCTTTTAAACATTTTTTTTCCAAAGTACATCACCTGACAAAAACAGACAATCTCTGAACAATAAACAGATTTCTTGCCAAAGAGCTTAACTATTTTGAGCTGAAATTTGTCACAAGCTTTCAGCTTACAAAAATACATATTTTCACAGATTCTGAAGGATGTGTGTGCATTATTGCCAAAATTAAAAAGTGGTCAATTTTGCCGGTTTTTATTTTTTTCCAAGCAAACAAATTAACCGTTCAGCGACTCAAATTCTACATCTTTTTAATATCTTTCATTTATAATTAAACTTTTTTCCTTGCAGATTCATATTTTGATCGCAATCTTCAAAAAACATGGTTTCGCGAACTTTGAACAGCATGCAGTTTCTTGCATTTGCGAATTTGTTGTTGAAAACATACTGGCCTTCATCCCACCCATCAACATTACACGAATATCTACATCATTCCCATTCAAAACTTTTGTCCTCCAGACACTCTTTTGGACCTTTAGCTGACTGGCCTAAAAACGGTACCGCGCTTTCGTCGGGGGCAGGTGTCATTTTCTGGAATAGCACCCTGTCCTGGTGAGATCCCGCGGCTGTCTTTATGACAAAACTTGAATATATACAAATATATACGCAAATTCCAATGTACAATGGATTGCAAAAAATTATGATTTTATATTTCAGGTTAATGCTTGATGCCATTGATTAATTAATACCGCAGCAGCGTCTAATTTTCCAGCTTTTCCGACAAATAAGTGGCCGTACAAGATCCCTTTTCCCTTCCCGCCAATCAAGATCGCAAGATTTTCGCTACTTGTCTTAAAAAGCTGGACGAGTAGCCAATAGTCATGGCCAATTAATAAACCGCATTCCTTCGTGATATCAACTAGGCTTCTGAACTTTAAAAATTTCTTAACAAATTGCCGTGGAAAAATTTAAAGAATATAACAAATTGTTCGTTTTTGTACATAAATATATGGTAGAGCTGTACTATCTTCAGTTCTAATAAAGATAATGAAGTGATTTGAATTAGAGGAAAGACGAGGTAGAGGAAAGACGAGGCATTAGTTGTACTATTTAAGTCATATTCTCGTCTCGCTCAAACGTATGGAGGTAGAAATAGATGCCACGAGTGTAACAAAGTTTTTGCCACACTATCGAGAGAAGACTCACCTTGTCCATGTTAACCATGCACAGAAAGTGATAGGTTTCCCTGCATGTATCATGAAAAACAATTTGGTTCGGATCGGAAACGCTCATCTGCCACATACGAATGCACCCCTACTGGAATAATGTTGTTGGCAAGAGGTTGGTGATCTGCTTACTCCAATTCTAACAACGTTATATTCTGTCCCGAAAACACGTCTAGACATTATGCAAAAGCCATTATACAAAGCGCATGTTTAGGTGCAAGAAATCAGACTTAGCTTGTGCGAAAATGTGTCGATGGAAAAGGGGTTGTTCAAATAAAAAAAAAAATAAAAAAAAAATGATTAATAAATATGATTAATTTATATTTGATACATTTTCAGATTTGAAAAAAATTACAATATAATTATTTAATAAATAACCTTCATTTCAAACTTTTTATCCATATTTGTGCTCACCTGGTTACATTCCTAGGCAGCAGCGATTTTCGGATTCAGCAGGGTCCATATATACCCTAAAATGGCTTGTTTGATCAATATTATATGAAATTCATCTAGAACTGTTAAGAACACTCGTTTGGAGAAAGTATTCTGGTCTATAACTGCTTTCTGGAGGACAAGCAGTGACTGAAGTACTAATAGTCCCACCTCTACTAGCTATCATATTTAGCCAGCCTATAACAATTGATGATTTTTTAAATAAACTTCACTAACAAATACATTGTTTGGCTATTTTCAACATTTTAACCCTGTTCTTTTAACGTAATGAACTTTTGAAAACTAATTTTTAAACTTTTCTTAGACACTTGGATAACGATCGATTATGGTTATTGTTCTTGTTAGTAGCAAAAACAATAGTTAATCGTTATCTGAGTGCCTAAAAAAATTGTAATTAGTTATTGGCAATTGATTAATTTGAAAAACAAAATTAATCAACTTTGATAATAGCCAGAAATAACGCATTTGTTCATTAAGTTTGTTTGAAAAATCATCGATTGGTATCGATTGATAACAAGAAATTATTGCTAAATAAATTGACTGTTAATTTCTCCAAAAAAAAAGGCACTTTTTTGTTTATGAATCCACAAGATGATAAAAAGTTGTTTAAAAAATTGTTATTGTAAATAATAATTGTTCAAGGTAAACTAAATGTACTTAAGAGCTTAGAGGTAAGTTACTTACATTTGATTGCGTTGAAAGAGCCAAGTCTGTACGTCGAAAAATAACCCGACAGTGCATTTGTTAATTAAGTTTGTTTAAACCATAAACAGAAGTGGATAATTGTTTATAAAATTTGTTTATGAAATAAAAAATTATTGAATAACTTTAATTAATTCAGTGTAAAAAATCTTTTTGTCTATAAACTGTTCAGATGTAGGGAAAATTTAGAGACGAATTGCAGTCAATCCTCACCAAACTATTTTCATGCACTTATTTCTTTATAGCAAATTCAATCAATTTTTAAACAACTGCGTTGCTATTGGAAAACTTTTTTAGATAGTTAATTCATTCATTCTACGTATCTCTCCGTTAAATGGATGCGAAATTTAATTAGCTTGCACTCTAAAAAAAAGTTCGACTTGGATAATTTTTCAAATAATCGCCGAATTTTCTTCGTAACTTGGGCACTCCTGAATCTAAAACTTGAAGGTACATAAAAGATATAAGAAAGTAAATAAAAAAAGCTTCCCAAAACACTATAATAAAAGTCCAAGCGAATTCGCCTAATAGATGTGACACTAACGTTAAAACCTGTAAAATTAAAAACTTCAGGCCCCTGTATATTGACAATCGGTTTATAACTAGACACATGGTTTGGCACTCTAGGACTATAATTCAGACAAGTTTCAACCCGATCAAAAATTGAAATGTGTTTACCCGAGCCACAAGATGTATACAAAAATATTTTAATTTTTGTAACCCTCTTCCACCGACTCGATGTGGTTAGGCCGACTTGGTATATTCTTATTAATCGTCCTCAATTTATTTGTTAATTTGCCTTTACACCCTCTACAATACACATATATATCATGAAAATCGACTCATCCATTAAGACCAAAAATATGAACATTGTATCTTCTTTCTGTAATAACTTCTATATAACATTGTTTTCGGTGGTACTATAGAAGATAATTAAATGTCTTATAGAGAGTAACTTTTATTCCGAATCCATGCTTATCCAGGTAGAGGCTTTCTGTGGAAAAGATTATCCATAACTTCGCTAGGTGGCGAACCCCGGCACTTTGTTTGCCGGTCGAGTGCTCTACTCAGTAAGCTACGGAAGATTTGAAAATTCATCTTTTTTCGCTTGTTTTTCTCCGCCACATGCAGTTATGCTGATTTTTCATATTTTTAGATATTCTAAATATTTATTCTGTATGGGAGAGGAGGCTAAATTGTAACACTTGAAAAAAATTGAATTTAAAAGACAAAATATATAGAACCAATATTTATGGAAAAATCGACTGTTTCATGCAATATGGAATCAAATTTAGGTAGGTTTATATAAAGAAACAAGTTGCGGTTATTCCGTATAAAAAACAGGTTAGCGTTGCTCTGTATATCGAATCAAGGTTATTTTTTGGCAGTTCAATTGTTTTTAATCAAATAAACTGGACTTGATTCGATATACGGAGCAACCCGAACCTGATTTCTTATACGGAATAACCAGAGAGCAGATTAGCACAACTGTGATGTTAGCTGGCGAGCACAGCTCGGCTCTAGCATGCGAAGAACTCCGGTTGGGCCAGCGGCAAGCCTGCGCGCACACGCCGGGCACGCAAGTTGCTTCGTGATCCTCTCTATGCCGGTTCGAAAGTTCAACGCATGTAAGAGCCAAGCTGTGCTCGCCAGCTAACTTCACAGTTGTGCGAATTCGCGCTCTGAAAACAACCGTAACTTGTTTTTTCATACGTACTTTACAGAACTTGATTCTACATTGCATGGATCAGTCAAAATGTGATGTCGGCAGTCTGATATCTTGATAATACTAAATGAAAAAAGAATATTTCATACAAGAAATATGAAATAGTTATTCATTGCATTTTGTATAGGAGTGCACCGACGTCAAGTTACCCGCCATTTTCGGTGACTTGACGGTTCATTATTATTGCTAAACATTGCAATTCATTACTAATTAATTCAATTATTCTCAAATTGCATAGCTCACTTTTAATAAGTTATTTTAATTTCAAGTAAATTTAGAAATAACATATTGTGATAAAAAACAATTTAAACCATAACCTAATACGCGATTTACACTGTTTTTCTTCTGATTTGTACATAATCGCATGTGATTTAACGTCTACGACAAATTACCCTACCACGCATCGTTCACTAATTAAATACTTTCCGCATTAAAAGCTAATTTATTTCACGGAAATTATTTGCCTAATCGTGAGCTTAATGATCAATAAGGCGTATCGAAAAAATTAAATATTTTGCTTTCATTTTTGGGTAGGGCTAGAAAGTTTCTGTTAGATGCCAAAATAACTCCCGAAAACGATGAGTCTTAAGAAAAAATATCTTCAGTTCGCGCTAGGTCGTTATATGTCGAAATAGGGAATAACAATAGACTTCTAATCGCCGAAGGTATTATTATAAGCATTTATTGAATTCAGCCTTTCGGCCTAGAATTGATTACATGTTTCCTATACACTTTTTCTTTAATAAATTTTCCCTAACCTAATTAGCCTTCAACTACTCACTACATTTTCATATTTTAACCAGCATTTAGATTCTCTGTACATCCTTACAGTCTACATTGCACTTCTTTACACCTCCTACACTCTATTCAATCTCAGAAACTGAACACTTGTCCTTCTTTCGCCCTTTACATGATTTTTCTTCCGCTTATCCATCCGCCCTTAACCTTCTATGTTCCTTTATCCATCTCCTTACAACTCTTCTCTCCTAACGATTATTATATACAGTATTTTCCCTATTGCCACTCCTCCTTCAGCCTCCTCTGCTTTTTCTCCTTCTCTTTCTCCAGATAACTCCACCATCTCTTTCCCTCCATTCTCATGCATCAGCCTTCCGATTGACATTCCCTACTCCTCCACTCCCACACAACCTCCCATCCAACGTTCCAGTCTGGCTTCTCCTCTGTTGCATAGGGTTACCATCCGTCCTGGTTTTTCGGGACATGTCCTCTTTTTTTCACCCGACTATTACACTCGCTATTACCTTTTGGCTTCCCTTGTAACCTTTTTCTCTTAAATATGTTGTCCTCCCTTCCACTCTCAACCACTTATATTTAGCATTATATTTTGACTGCATTATCCTATTATATCTCTCCTGTAACTCCGTTTCCTTGTCCCGATCTTTCAGAACTAACTGCGCTTGTTGTCCCCTCTCATGCCTTCTCTTAACTTTCGCCCCTGCCAGCCCATTCCTTCTAAAGTATCTCTCCCCCCTTGCCCTTCCCCTTGTCATTTTCCTTCTCCATCACACATTCTTTCACTAGCACTCGATTCTCACTTTCCCTCGCTTTGTCTTCAAACTTACATGCTCTTTCTCCTGCACTCACCCTCATTTTAAATATATCCACTTCTTCCCTGACTAAATATCCTGGCGTGCATTTTCCCAACCCCAAGGTCCACCTTGAATATCTCTCGTGCACTATCTCCACACCTTCATACTCTCTCCATCCCCAGATATCCACGACATAAAATATTACACTTGCCACCAGTAAATCGAACATCCTCACTCTTCTTCTAAAATCATCCTTTAACACTTTTTCACAAATGCCCCATACTTGCTTCATAACCACTGACGCTTTTTTTTCTCTCTCTCTTACATGCGCACGCTTACTGCCATTTTTCTTAAAAAGAAAACCCAGCTACACGAATTCCTTTAATTCCTCTACTTTTTCTCCCTTCTATTTCCATGCGCAATTGCGCATTCCTTATCCTTCCCACCTCCTTTCCTGAAATTTAAAATCTTGGACTTCCCCACATTTAGAATTAGCTTCTTACCCTCCAAGTACCTTTCTAGCCTTCTCATCATTCCCTTAAGCGCTTCTTCCTTTCTCGCTAAGAGCACAATATCGTCAGCATATGCTAGCGTTCTAAACCTCTCTCTTTCCGCGCGTTCATGTTAAAATGACAGATAATTTTAAAATTCACGAAATCGTAGATATTTGTAACCATTACAAGCTCAAGAATGAACTAAGCTAAGAATAAACTAATTGGAAAAATATGTCCTGTGTTCGCGCGTTCATGTTAAAGTGACGGATAATCGTAAAATTCTAGAAATATTATATATTTTTACCCATTACAAGCTCAAAAATGTGTTTTTTTTTCTAATCCGGATAAGCGGTAAAAAATTCATATTCTATCCGCATAAATTCCTACTTAGTACAGAACCAATGAAAAAATGTTTTGCGCTCGCGCGTTCATGTTAAAGTGACAGATAATCATAAAATTCGCAAAAAATGAGACATTTTTAACTATTACAAGCTCAAAAACGGTTATTTCTGATCCGCAAAAGCCGTGAAAAATGCATATTGTATCCTAATAAAGGGACAGAAATAACCATTTTTGAACTTGTAATGGTTAAAAACATAGAATATTTGGTCAATTTTACGATTATCAGTGTCACTTTAACGTGTACTCGCGAACAGAGACATTTTTCCATTTGGTTTAGCCTAGCAGGTATATATGCGAAAACAATATGCATTTTTTACCGCTTTTCAATATCAGAAATAAACATTTTTGAGCTTATAATAGTTAAAAATATCTACTATTTAGTGAATTTTACGCTTATCTGTCACTTTAACATGAATGCGTGAACACAGGATATTTTTCCATTGGACCTACAGTAAGCAGGTATATATGTGGATACAATATGTATTTTTTGCCGCTTATCCGGATCAGAAATAACAATTTTTGAGCTTATAATAGTTGAAAATATCTACGATTTTGTACATTTTACAATTATCTGCCACATTAACATGAACGCGCGAACACAGGACATTTTTTCATTGGGTCTATACTAATTAGGTATATATGTAGATACAATATGCATTTTTTGTGGCTTACCAGAAACTTTTTAGCCCTACTCAAAAATGAAAGCAAAATATTTAATTTTTTCGATACGCCCTAATGATCAAAGATTATAAAAAAGACTTAATTCAATTGCACTGAAATCATCCAAAAAGTAGCGAAAAAAGTTCTCCTAATAAACTTGTAATGAAAATCTTTTGAAAAATCGGCTCTTTATGAATTTTTTATCAGTTACATATGATGTAAGAATTCAGGCGACAGAACTATTTTCGTGACTCTAACTATGACTTTTTGTTGTAAGTTAAAGTGCGCCAATTTAGCCACCTGTGCCTATTTAATCTCATGATTTTGATGATACATCAAAGTTCAGTTTCACTAGCAAGTATTAGCGCGCGCGAAAAGCTTTCTTTGGCCTCGCATTTTTTCAGAATAATAAAATTATATAAAATAATATTTGCGTCATAAAAAATAATACTTCAAATAGGTTGCACGTTAAATTTGGAGATGAATTCAAATTCAACACGGATTTGTCTGAATTTAAGAAGGTCCATATTTATGTTTCAAAATTTAATAATACGTTTTTCTAAATTCAGAGAAAGTTTTTATGAATCCAGATAAATGTTTGCTTCATTTAAATTCATCTCTGAATTTAAGTTTATTTCTTAATTTAATATGTACCATTTTCAAGTATTCATTTTTACTCTGTAATATAAATTAAGTTGAAGGTAAAAGAAGAAGGGGGAGATTGTCATGTAATTTTCTACATTTCTATTTATCAGTAACACAATTTTAGCAAATATCATTTTATATATGTCAATGTTTTGTCACGATTTCAAAAAATTAAAACTATCATCACTCATTTTAATTTTCACCATTTCCCTTTTTTCTTCCTTTTTTGAAATATTTCGAAATATTTATTTCTTAGAGTATTATTGACTTGTTTAACATAGAATGTTAAACATTAACATTTTATCTTATTTTGTAACAAATTGTTATAGAATTTCAGAGCAATATTGAATTAATAAAACTCTACAAAATTCTATTGAATTTGGAAGATTTTGAAGATTGAAGATAAAAGAAAAAGTAGGAGGGAGTCATCACGATTTTATAAATGTAATTTTACATATCTCTGGGTAAGTTTCACGATTTCAAAAAATTAAAACTAAAATCATTCATTTTCATGTTCTTCATTTCCCTTTTTTCGTCCATTTTTGAAATCTGAGATATTCATTAGTTAGGGTATTCCCTAACGAATGACCTATGATTTATTTGGTCAAAGATTTATAATACGAGATAATTTTCAGAGCGCCCAGAAAATTTTTTAGATTTATAAAATATATCTGCTTCACTAACATCTAGATAGTGAGCGATGGTCATGGGGGCTGACGCATAATCTTTAGACCCATTCAGTCAGCTTGCGGGTTCGATTCCCGCCTCGCTGGAAGAGCCTCCGCGGCTCACGCGGTGAACACTATTCTAGCGAGGGAGTTGTTTATCTCCGGAAATTCGTGGCTCCGGTACCCCTAGAGAAAAAGGTTCTCTAAGTAAGGCCGTTGTTTTTGGTGATTCGGAATCGACCTTACACTGTAGGCCCCCCTCCCACCACCGAGTAAGTGTGTGGGAGGTGTGTAAAGGAATAGGGGAGAGGTATATTGGGTCACATTAGAAACTTCCATTCCACTAACATCTAGATTGGACTCTATGGATTGATAATCCTTAAAATGACCTTTCTTTGATAGAAAAAATACATTCAAATATCTTGAAGTTTTTCAAAAAATGGATTTGAAAAAAAAATTGTTTTATTGTTATGTACAAAACTATTTTTTTCACATCCATTGTACTCAGAAACTATTGAAGATATTTTAACGTAATGTATCAGGAATGTAAATTAAAGTTTACTTTCGCAGGTTGTCTTCGTTTTCACAGAAATTTAGTATTTCAAGTATGTAAATTCTTTCCACCTTGTCTCAAAAAATGACGTTGATAAAAATCAGTCATCTAAAATTGTTTCTAAAACTGCCTCATTTGTCCCTACAACATATATCTGTAACTAAAAAATCGACAAAGTAGTTTTCGATACGACTTTTTTTTCTTCGATTTTTCGAATTTTTCTTATAACATCTGAAATAAACATTCTTGAAGATGATACATCGCATAAATTACTGTTATAACAACAGTAACTTACTCCCAAAATATGGAACAAATTCAGTTGGGCAGCAGAACCATGCTTATCCTCAGGGTTGCCACAGACTTTCCATTTTTAATTTCCCTGACTTTTGCCTGACCTTTTTTCAACAATCCCTGACTTTTCGGCATACCTACAGCAAACTCTAAACCCAAAAAGAACTTTGACAAAACAAAAAATACTTTTAATTTTCTACGTTTCGGCTCTCACTGCGGACCTTCATCAGGAAAGTTTCTATTATTATTATTTTCAAACTTTTTCTCGGGTGAACCCGGTTTTTCGTCATAGCCACGGACTAATTCAAATGACTGATGAGATGAGGATGTTATAATTTATTTTAATACGATCTTTGAAATAATTTGCGATGATGTTGTAGGTACAAAATTAGGATCATGGTGTAGTTTGCAATTTGTCTTCACCGCTGTTATCCTTTCACAGCAGCCGTGAGTGTTGGAGGTGACAACAGTCGCCTCTGGATGCTTTCTTAGAGCTACCATGTATCACGCCATAGGTTCTTAGTCACTTGCTTCCTGATGGTCTAGGAAGTTTCTTACAATGCAACAGGTGTTTAATAAAACCGCCTTCTGAACTGCCGCCAGTATCCTACTGACTCCTAAATGTTCAAGATGTTCACTGCATCTTGCGTGCACATTGCCTGTAGCCGAAATCACAATAGGATGAATAGATGCATGCTTTACATTCCTCCATATTGCCTTTACTTCATGACTTATCTCGCTGTACTAATGGATCTTGGTTGTTTAGGTTGCCTGCAAATTTCGGTTAAGTGGACAAGCAATGTCGATGATGTAGACTCTTCCACATTTTTTTTCTCGCATTACGATGTCAGGTCGATTGGCTTGGATGTAATGATCCGTCTGGATGGTCACATCCCAATATAAGATGTAATCTTCTCAGTAAATTTATTATTATTATGAGAAGTTGTAGGCTTCGGAAGCTACGATCATGGTTCTTTAAAGCAACCAATCCCGACGCAACTGGAACGTGTACGTCATCCGCTTCTGCTCCTTCTGTCCTAGAAGGTAAGCAAGAGCGGGAAATTTACGCGATATAACATCGGGCAACACTGTTCCTTGGAGTCAGGTCTCTAGCCGCGGATGATGTTACGCGGCAGACGGGACAGTTGGAGATGAAGTTTCACCTCTGGACACTTTTTTAGAGCTACCAATCTTTGTAGAATGTTATGAGGAACAGTGTTGACGGACCAGATGAAGTGATCCCAGAAGAACAGCCTTTTGCATCCGGTTCGCGATGGAATGAGCCTGACGCTGGCAAGCCGGAATCTTGTTGAGTTGGCTAATAAATGAAGCTTTCATACCTCCAAGACAGCCGACTATGAGAACTACAAGATGGATTTTGAAGCCTTGGTAGAGCCTGCTCAGCTCGAAAAGAAGTGCTTGATATTTCGCCCGTTTTTCTTCCTCCTTTGCCGTGATATTACCATCGGCTGGTGCCGAGAATTCAATCACGTAAATGATCTTGTTCTTCAGATCTTGAAGGACAATATCAGGCTTCGTAGCACTGATACGTTGAGTGGTCGAGAATGAGAAATTCCAGTAGATCTTACACTGATCATTCTCCACAACGGACTCGAGTTCCCCCTGGGCGTATTGCACGACGGGCAATAGATCAACACCATAGAAGTGCCTCAGATGGTAATATAACACGTTTAGAGCCGCATTGTGTCTCTCTATGTACCCGTATCGTGCATATTTTGAGCATCCACTGAGAACATGTCCAAGTGTTTCTGGCTCTTGCTTGCACGCTCGGCAGTTGGTATCGTCTACAGGTATATTCATTATGCGCTCGCGGTAAACTAAGGTGTCTATGACGCCATCTTGACAGGCGAAAAGAAATCCCTCAGTCTCCGATTTTAATCCAGCAGACTTGAGAAACATGTTGGACAGACCCATCAAGAGCTCTTCTCTACGTATAATGCCGTAGAATTTACCATGAAGGGGCTTGTCAGCATGTTCTCTTAGTAGAAGCGTATGTTCTGCTTCGTGTACACGACTTTTGAGCACCAAAGGTGTTAGTGATGCTAGGCCATGTGTAGTGTCGCTGGAATCAAATGGGAGGCCAAGCTCCTCTGCGGCCCTATCTGCGGCACGATATAGAAACGCCGCAGCATTGACGACTTCATGTTGATGTACTAGTCGCATAAGAAAATCTGAGCTATTTATAACTGAGCAAGCTGTAGCCAGAACCGTTCTGCGATGAAGACACTCTAAGCTCAGCAAGCCTCTACCCCCTTTATCTCCAGGGAGGTATATTCGAGGTACGGAAGATCTAGGATGATGACTTCGATGGATTGTCATCATCTTGCGTGTGCTTCAGTCAAGTTGCTTCAACTCATCGACGTTCCATTTTACTGCACCAAACGTGTAGAGCAGTATAGGAACGGCCAGCATATTGGTCGCCTGGATCTTATTCTTTCCAGATAATTCGGAAGCCCAAATTTTTCTGAGAATTTGGCGATACCTTTTTCCAAGGGCCGTTTTTAACGCAAGCACATCATGGGTTTCCGCTTGCGGTATTCCAAGATATGTATATGTTTCTCCAATACCAAGATGTTGAATGGTATTTCCGCCGATGAGTTGAACATCCTGATCGTGACCCGATGATGTAGTTTCTAGTCTTCCTTGGTGTAGGTGGACGCAGGCACACTTGTCCAGTCCGAAGCTCATGCCAATCGCTTTAGAGTACCTATTTACCGCCTCCACAAGGATGTTAAGGTCCTCTTTCGAGGAAGCAAAGAGTTTAAGGTCGTCCATGTATAAAAGGTGGTTGACCTTATATTCTCTTTTGTTCGGCGGGCCACATAGGTATCCAGAGCTTTTGCCTCGGAGCACAATAGATAGAGGCAAGAGGGAGATGCAGAAAAGTATCGGACTTAGAGAGTCTCCTTGGAATACTCCCCTCTTATATGTGATATAGCTTGTAGTCACTTGTCTTTTGTCAGATGTTATGACAAATCTTGTCCGCCACAAGAGCATAAGCTCTTTTATGCATCTCACTATTTTTGGATGTACCTCCATGCATTCAATGAGCTTAATAAGTAGCTCATGGTTCGTGTTATCGAATGCCTTACGGTAGTCAATCCAAGCCATGGACAGATTGCGTCGATACCTGATCGAGTCCTGGGTGATACACCTGTCTATTAACAGGTTCTCCCTGCAACCTGCCAGACCTCTCTTGCATCCACGTTGTTCAACTATTGCACTCCATACCGGCTCGATAGATGTTAATATCCTCTCTTTGAGGATGCCAGTGAATAGCTTGTAGCTGTAGCTTAAACAAGCTATGGGCCTGTAGTTCTTTGGACTTGACAAATCTCCGGTCTTGGGAATCAATACCGTGCGTCCTTCCACTAGCCACTGCGGGACGGGTTGTTCTCCGTTTAAGAAAGTAGTAAACATACGAGCTAGATGTTGGTGCGTAGAAGTAAACTTCTTCCACCAAAAGTTGTTGATTTTATCTGGCCCTGGCGCTGAAAAGTTCTTAGTTCTAACGATAACTTTCTTCACTTCTTCAGCAGTAATTAGTGGACACTCTTCCTCTGGACCTTGTAACCTTTGCCTTTGGCAAAAGTTACGAAAGAGTGATATATCTGAAGCGTCTTCATTTAGCTGATAAGTATCTCCATATACTTGTTCCCAGAAGACTTGAATCTCTTCTCGACTAGGCGGATTTTTAACGGCACGTGACGTTTTATTGAACAGACGGGAAGGATGAGTAGAAAAGGTGGAATTTTCTTGAATCCACTTTACTCGCCGTTCAAGGCGCTGTTTCGCTGTTGAAAGAGATCTTATTTTTTGCGTCCAGTGCTGCTTGATGGTCAACAGTTTACACTTGTTCAGCGTGTGATTTGCTTTCCTCAAGTTTCGAGCAAGTACCCTAACTTTTGGAGTGAATTTTTTATTTAATGTTATGTAGCTAATCACGCACTGAATATTTGATGCATGCCGTCTCGCCGTTTCAATTTTGAATTGAAGCTGTGCAATACGCTCGCGAGTCTTACTCACAAGGGGAAGGCCTCAAGTATGAAACTGAAATCGAGTTCGCATGACGATAATTCGAAAGATTATCGAATTTCATTCGACACGTGTCACGGCTTTTTTGTAAGTGGAGCCTAGTTTTTTAAATATTAATGTTTTAAAATTGCGGCTACCTTCACTGATACACTAGTATCAGTCACGCGGGAAATTTTTCAGCCAGCGGCGCTGGCCCTGCGGTAGCGTGCCTGCTTCCGACTCGCTGCTGTCGGGGTTCGAATCTTTTGGCTAGATTTTTTTTTGTAATAATACCAAAAATTTAAATTATTATCAGTAAAAATTTAAATATATAATATTTCGGAAGCTTGAATTTTTTGAAGTTGATTTTCAAATGGATAAAATGTAATCTTTTCAAATAAAAATAAAATAAGGTACAATAAGTTGACACGGTAAATGTACTTTATATGATTACAGTAATATTCAGCTTCAAATCGGGGTAAATATTTACATTTGATTTTCTCTTTGGGGTACCAAGAACAACCACAGAAAGAATAGATAGCCAGAGTACAATTTTGAACGTCAATCAAGTTTGTTTTCCAATTACTTGGACGCGTGAAAACATCAACTGACGATTATCACCCCAAATTATGTACTTCATAATTATAAAGATAAAAAAGAGTATTATTTAATATATTATATGATATTATAATTAGAAAGTGTCTAATTTTCTTAACCTCCCGAAATATTATATATTAAAATTGTTACTGATAATAATTTAAATTTTTGGTATTATTAAAAAAAAAAAAATAGCCAAAAGATTCGAACCCCGACAGCAGCGAGTCGCAAGCAGGCACGTTACCGCAGGGCCAGCGCCGCTGGCTGAAAGATTTCCCGCGTGACTGATGCTAGTGTAGCAGTGAAGATAGCCGCAATTTTAAAACATTAATATTTAAAAAACTAGGCTCCACTTACAAAAAAGCCGTGACACGTGTCGAATGAAATTCGATAATCTTTCGAATTATCGTCATGCGAACTCGATTTCAGTTTCATACTTGAGGCCTTCCCCTTGTCAGACGTACTGAAGTTTCGTTACTTCTACTGTCGCTAAGCAAGGACACCGCCTTCTCGTAAACAACGCAGTTCAGATTCCAGAGATTAACATCTTCGGGGAGCAAATCGGGGAGAGCAGTATTAGCTTCAGCTAATTTGTCCATCCTGAGAAAGACTTTTTGGTGGATAGATCTCCTATTTCTCATGTTAGCATTATCGGCTATCTGCAAAGGTGGTCTTGCTGGAACGGGTGGAATGTTCGATGGAGGATGTTGCTCTTCTTCTTGTTGATAAAGAGCTTCATACCCGTTTTTTCGCAAAAAGGATACCTGATCTCTTAAATACTGAGGCGTTTGATGAGCATATTCCGGGTGCATATTGACCAAACGGTCATGTAACCTCTGCATGAATCCTCTTCACGCCGTTGAGCTTCTTTGCCAACAGGTAAGGATGTCTCTCCTGAGTTGGTCTGACCATTTAAATCGATGTTCTCGCGTTTGTCCGGGGCCATTGCCTGGTCGTCGCCTCGGTTCGGTCCTATTGCCACTCCCAACTGAACCATGGCCTCCATCCGAGAGAGGTTATTGTGGGTGGCACTGCGCGATACTGGTGTCGTAACCGCATAATTCATTGCATTGGGGAGTTAGCCCAAAGCAACGTGGCTGACTGCAAGATTATTATTATTATTATTATACCATTAAGCCATTTCCCTTTCGGGGTAGGCGTGACTTGCTCGGTTGGAAAATAGTAGTGTGTATATGGGTATATAGGTATAGAGTAGGTAGGTAGGGGTTAAATATAGGTATATAGGTGTAAAGTAGGAGATATTTTAGATTGATCTGGAATTCTCGTGTTATTTATTTAAATGACACGTTTATTCCGCAACATTGCTCCGACCCAGGTTGCTGATCAATCTCTCTAGCGATCACCCCAAGTGAAGAGCCTCACAAAATTGTTATGTATGGTTCCCCACTTGGGCCCATTAGTTTCCAAGGTCTTTGTTTCAGGCGTCATTCATTCTATTGTCACTCTGTTTACAAACTATTTGTCGCCACACTTTTCTGTCCTGGCATACTACTCTAGCTTCCTTCACGTCCATGCATTTTTTCATGCAGGCTCTTGTGTTTCTATGGCTTCTTATGTCTCTTCGGATTAATGTCTCATTTACAGATTCTAACCATTCTTTCGGCGGTCTACCTCTGGGCACTCTGCCATTTACTTTACCTTTATACACTTGTTTGGTCAGTCGTTCATCTTTTATTCTTTCAAGATGACCGAACCATCTTAACTGATTTCTTTCCCATGTGTCAACTATTTTCTCTTTTGCACCACATTCTTTGAGGATTGTCGCGTTTCTGACTTTGTCCATCAGTGTTTTCCCGCATATTATGCGCAGAGGTTTCATGCCGATCGCGTTAATTTTACTCCTCTCCTTTTCTTGACAGGTCCATGTCTCGCTACCGTATAGTACTGTCGGTACGAATATAGAATTATGTATGGCCATTTTAGCTTTTTTTGATATGTTTTTATTTGTTAGGATGGACCCTGCCCTCTCGATAACCTGCTTACCCTTATTTATGTGCCTATCTAACTCCCCATATATTTTTCCGTCGCTAGTGAATAGACTACCTAGATATGCGTACTTGTCAACTTGTTCTAATCTCTGATCATTTAGGACAATGTTGCACATTGTTTTCTCACTTTTTCCCTCAAACACCATGATTTTTGTTTATTTTACGTTAATTTTGAGTCCCATGTCCTTCATGCTTGTATTAAGTTTATTCAACATTCTTTGCAAGTCCTCGACTGATTCTGCCATAACAATCTTGTCATCTGCGAAAGCTAATCCACGTACCTTGACTGTTTGGAGATCTACACCTTCTTCGTCGAAGAGTGCAGTTCTTAGACAATTATCCATGAATACGATAAATAGCCACGAGGACATAACGCATCCTTGTTTCACGCCTTGCATAATATGGAACCAGTCACTCAGTTTCCCGGTTACCCTTACACACGCTTTACTACCTTTATATATTGTTTTTATTGCTTGCAGGAGCCCTCCATTTACTCCGTACTCTTTAAGGACTTCCCAAAGTTTACTTCTATTTACCTTGTCAAATGCTTTTTCTAGGTCAATAAATGCGCAGAAAACTTTCTTTCCTACTCTCAAGCTTTTTTCTGTAATCTGTCTTAGGCTAAATATCTGATCTGTACAAGATCTTCCTGGCATTAAACCACTTTGGACTTCCCATATCTTTTCTTCTGTGATTTCCATTACCCTACGAATAAGTATTTTTGAGTGTATATTACCTACGGTACTTAGTAGACTGATACCTCTGTAATTGTTGCAGTTGCTTTTGTCTCCCTTTGTTTTGTATATTGGTACGATAATTGCTTTCCTCTAATCGTCTGGGACTTCTCCCGTCTCGATACATAAATTTATCAATTCGCGCAACCTGTGAGGTATGTACTCGCCACCGTATTTAAGCATTTCAGCGCTAATACTGTCTACACCAGCAGCCTTACCGTTTTTCAAGTTCTTTATTATGTCTTTGACCTCAGTGACACAGACTTTTTCAATTGGGTTTTCTAATGTACTATGTTCTATGTCGCAGTTTTGTTGTCCTATATCTTCACCTCCTAATAGTTCTTTAAAAGAGTCTTTTAAAGTGTCTACTATCCCGTCTATATCATATAGCATTTCACCTTTGCTGTTTCTCATGCTGGCAAACTCTGTACTTTTACTTTCCTTCAACTGTTTATATAATAGTTTCATTATTCCTTCAAAGTAGTTTTGTATTTTGTTCTCTTCTTCTGTTCTGATTTTCTCTTTACTCTCTTTGACTAGCCGTTTAACTTTCCTATTTTTGTGTCTGTAATCATTCTTGAGCCTTTTTCTCTCCTCATCGCTAAGACCTGTCATGTTCAGCGTTTTGTCTGTCGTTAAAAAAATTACGTAGTGTCAAAAAGATACATTTTTAGTCAATTATGTTATGCATAAAAAGGTTCCATAAGGTAAAGATTTAACTCTCATGTCGAAATTTTATAGTAATTGTCAAAATTATGAGCTTCAAAAAAAAAAAAAAAAAAAAAAAATTCTTTTTTGAGAGGCTCCAAACCAATTAGATTACATTTTTAATGTTAGTTCAATGTCTGTTTTGTCACCGTCCTAATTATTATTTGGAACCTTTTTTCTATTAAAAATGTAATCTAATTTGTTTGGAGCCTCTCAAAAGAGAACATTTTTTTTTGTTGAGGCTCATAATTTTAACAATTACTATAAAATTTCGACATGAGAGTTAAATATTCACCTTATGGAACCTTTTGATGCATAACATGATTGACTAAAAATGTATCTTTTTGACACTACGTAATTTTTTTAACGACAGAAATGGAAACTTTCCTGATGAAGGCCCGCAGTGAGAGCCGAAACGTAGAAAATAAAACGATTTTTCAAGAAATGTAATCGTTTCTTATGTTTTTTATTGATTGGACCGTAAGACCGAAAAAAGATAAGTTTTTAAACTTTCAAATTTTGAATTATATCAACGGTCGAAGAAAATATCCCTGGCGGACCGAACGAACGGAGCGGATACGCTACAGCGTATCCTCACAGTATCCACATCGTATCCTCTCCGTATCATGCAAGAAAAACTCATTAAAAAAGGAAGATGAACATTTCACTTGTTGAAATTCGGATTCTACGTAAAATTTTGCGTTAAAAGGTCACGGAGTAATCGCAATATTTTTTCTTGCAACATTAAAAACTTAAAAAAAATATAATACTTATCGATAACGTGGGCTGAAGGCGACTTCAAACGCATCGTCGACGGATAATGCCTATTAACTGCTACTGAACGACGATGCGTTTAAAGTCACCTTCAGCGCACTTCATCGATAAGTATTATATTTTTTTTAAGTTTTTAATGTTGCAAGAAAAACTATTGCGATTACTCTGTGACCTTTTAACTCAAAATTTCACGTAGAATCCGAATTTCAACAAGTGAAATGTTAATCTTTCTTTTTTAATGAGTTTTTCTTGCATGATACGGAGAGGATACGATGTGGATACTATAAGGATACGCTGTAGCGTATCCGTTCCGTTCGTTCGGTCCGCCAGGGATAGGAGAAACAACTTGGGATCTCGCTCCAAAAAGTTGGTTTAGATAATTATTTACACAAATTCTTCAGCAAAGATAAAATTAACTCAGATTTAAAAAAAAATTCCCTGACCCATTTTCAAAATTCACTGACATTTCACTGATTTCCCTGACCATTTTCTTGTTCCCTGACTTTTCAAGGATTTCAAGGTCTGTGGCAAACCTGATCCTGCTACGAACTTTAAGCTTTGAAAGCTGAATAAATGTATTGACTTTGTATTCAGTTGAATTTTCTTTGAACTCAAATTCCCTTGTAAGTGGTCAACCCCTTGCATTTAATTTTGATGATGAAATGATTTTCATTTTAAAAAATGTTTAAAGCTCTCAGACTTGTTATTCTTTACATTGTACTATTTTAAATAGGAATATTATAAATTTTAACGAATTTCAAATCGAACGTATTAAGAATGTGATATTTTGATGCGATATTCAGTAACACTGAAAGTGGTTGGATATGTTTTTCCAGTGGCCACTCTGTCAATATACTTTGGAATTTCGCACACTAAACTTTGGAAATTGCTTATTCTTGAAGTTAGCACTTTTCAATTCATAAAATATTAAGACGGACTATCGGTAAATTAAATACTTCAAACTGAACTTCTCAGCTCATATTGAAATTTAAAAATCTCCGAATTATTTGCAAATATTTATTATTTGTAATATAAACATTCTCCAAGCTAAGAAAAAAATTGTGATACATACCGATTCCGAAAGGTTTAGGCGGTGTTGTGAGGAAGTTTTCCTCATTCCTTGCATGTCCGGAAGATGGTCTGCGCGAAAGTGTCAAGTTACTCAACTCAGAATTAAGATCCGTAACACTCTCAGAGCGATGGACTTTCAAGGAGTCCATTGAAGTATCGAATCTCATTATCTATATAATCATAAATCGAAATGTTTGGTACATAAATCACTTCTATTTCAATCTCAATCAATTAAAAGAAATCTCGCAAAAAGATGAGCAGGATGGCCACTATTTTAATATTTTTCGACTCTCGGTTTTTTTCCGGTTCTCTCGGTAAAAAAAAGTATACTCTCTTTACCAAACCCACAGTTTTTTCACATATGATCGATTGCGGATATCGATGAGCATCAGAAAACCTATTTTAAAGAAATGCATTGACTTTGTATCATATAATAAGTAGGATAAGGAAATTTTTTAGCGTAATGAAGGAAAATACTGAGATGTGTTTTACTATATATATTGTGTGAGGGCGTCCGCATGATAAGGGTCCTTATGGTCGGTATGAAGTTACGTATAGGATCATATAGCCGGATAAAATTCTGGCATATTAAGCTCTAGACGAACTTTTCAGGTTCAAAAACGAATCGCTAGGGCATTTTTGAAATTAGAACTTAGAAAAACCGCTTTTCGAGAAAAACGCATTTACAGTTGGCGAGTGCCGCAAGCGCACGTGTTATACTTTTTTTTCAAACATAGAATATACCTACTTCCGGTTACTTTGTGGATACTATAGGTGCCAGTGTCATCCCCCAATCGAACCCGAAAATAATAATTATGACCTCAACTTAGAAAAACGATAATATCTTCTAAACCAGAACCGGCCATTAGGGCCCTTTTCATGCGGACGCCTACATTTATTGTTTAAAGGAACATGAAATTATCGGAACAAGTTCATTTAGTAACTTTTTACAAGGTACAAAACACGTGGCTTACGAAATGCGAGAAATATCCCGGAATAATATTTCAGTTCCGGCTTTAACCAAGATTTATCACGGTTCTCCGAGGTGGATGGACACCCTGGCGAGGCAAAAAAGGAAGAAAAGTTCTGCAGATGAACGAAATTACGATAGGTAGGCACGAGCTCGCTTTTATGCTAAAAATTGAGATTATTAAAATATTTTAAATGCGAAAAAAATTGAGTGCAAATACCTTGCGGAGTAAAAGAAATGCGTGCGTACCCTGTCACAGCATAGGAGAAATAGTTCGGGAAAAGAAGGTTCCAGATGATAAATCAAAATTTAATGCGATAAGAAACCAAGCTATCATTAAATACATGAAATAAAAAGCATATAATGCATCCAAGATAGAGAAAGGGCTGAAGTACCTGCGAAAAGTTGGGTACACTCGCTGTCTTTCGCATCAGAGGTTGACCTTGTGCTTGCAAAAGTTCTTTCACAGCTACGTTTTGCCGGAGTCGATCCAAGGTCAGGATGCTTTCCACAGCCGAAACGCCCCGAGTGTATTTTTCTAGTAATAACAAAAGAAATCACAATTTAATTTTAGTAACCATTTTACAGATTTATTTAAACTTCTATCTACTTTAAAATCCTAAAATGTTTCTGTTAAAATCTTTCTATGTTTTTCTATAAATATAAGCATTTAATTCATTTAATTTAATGTGTCTTCCTGTTGGATTTATTCAGGTAACTTTCAAATCGTTCCATATAAAATGATTTAATTTTCAAAGGAAATTTAATTCTAATAATAGCGTCGAACAAAAATGTTAATTTTAATATTGCAATTTGATAATCTGACTAAAATTGAATTCTTACCAATGTAAGTCTCGCCATCACACAAACTACTGTCCTCACCACTGGCAGCAATTTGCGCCAAACTTTCTCGATCTTCCAACTCCTCACTAGCCTTTGGTATATTAGATACTACCTCATACGTAACTCCTGTCTGAGACAAACAGTCAGTTCGTCCGATCTTCTTAAAAATCCTCTCGGTTATACTCTGTCTTTTGTAAATATTAAGAGCGAGTCTTTTGCGGAGCACAAGATCCATCGGTGCTGGATGAGACAGGCGTACGGTAGTTTTTAGTATTAGGAAAACTCTTTCGTTTACTGAAATTAAAAAAAAAATTAATATTGTATATTTAGAAAATTTGAATATTTTGAATATTATGCAACAAATGGGGAACTCTCCATGGAATCTCGGGACTTTGTATCTGGTGGGAGGGCTTGAGGGTCTAATCGAATGATGGCCCTAGGGACTGTGAACCAGAGGAACCGGTTTGCGAGATTAGCCTGCTCTGGATATTAGAAGGGCCCGAGTTTGCGGGATCGGAACTAACGAGCGATCCTACTAATGGGAGGTGGCAAAATAATTTGAAAAATTGAGGGAGCGAGTCCTCCTGTATACAAATCAGGGATGTGTCAGACCTTGAGTACTTGAGACTTCCATAAACCCAATATTGAAGGATGGTCCTCATGATACGATCTTAACACACATGAGTTTGTCGGATCTGATTTTCTTGCTCGACCTTCGGGCAAAAAGAGGAAGGACTTCAAAAAAATTCTCCTGAGCAGCGAGTCAACCAGACAGAACGATGACGAGCGTGCCGAACGAGTTTTTAAAACCTGATAAGCAGGCCGCCGACCACATGTCGCTAGTTCTCTACCAAAACTGCATAATGCAAGGTATGATATCCTAAATCGCTCGGTACCTAAATGTGAGCCCCAGAAGTACAGGTGTCATCCTGACGTTTCACGATGCCGACGCCGTGAGCCGATACACCGTTGCTTTTCGACCTTTGGTTTATCGCTAATCCTGGGCAAGTGTACCAACAATTTAAGCTAGTTAAATAAACCTTGGCATCTGAAATAACTTGTACTATCGCTAATTTCACATTATCTCAACTTTCCTTTTCCAAAATTTCCCTATTTGCGACCAATTTGCGGTCAGTTGGCTACAGCTTATGTGCAGTTGGTCAACAGAGCCCTGGTAAGAGTCATCATCACATCCAGCTACCAAGATGCTTGCTTAACTCCACTAATGCTACGCAAGCTGAAGGTGACAATCTCGCCAGAGATTAACGCGTCAGGGGTCATTCAAGTATTACTTAAGAATTTTGGAGCGGAAGGAGGTCCTCGTGACTGGTTATTGTTTCTCACAGGGTACTTCAATTTAACAGTTAAGTCAAGTACAACAGTCATACCTCCATTCAGTAATATTTCACTCGATTGAAGGTTTTTGGTCTCTTTCGTTGAAAAATTGTTACATAATACTTGAACGATTCCTTACCCCGCGATTGGCGTGCCTGTATATTCAACGATGTCTTCCTAAGTACGGGGGCCATCCTGGTATTAGGTAAACGATATATCCTCGACAGACGAGTTGTTTAAAAGGTTTTCCGAACAAACTCTTGGAGAGCTTACTCCGGTAAGCAGGGGTAAAAACCTTTCATGACAGCAAAGGGATTTCGGAGCTATTAAGCAGACGCATGATTGTGGCGCAGACATTGTCCTAATTTAGAAATCTTCGCTATTCAGGGAGACTTGAGGTATATATCGCCTCATCCTAATATCCGGGCGATGCAGATGTTAAGGCACTTATTCAGCTTTACCAAGAGAATAAGATTCCTCCATTTTCGGTTGCGATGCTAATGCCTACCACACAGTGTGGGGGAGCGCGAGCATAAATAACAGAGGAAGAGATATACTTGAACATATAGCTAACTGACCTGACTCTTTGATCAAAAGTCAAACTTTACTTTTTTACTTTAAGGTAGGCATGCAGACTTTCTAACGAGTATAATTAGATCTAAGAAAGGGGCCGAGTGGTGGAACACCATAGTAAAAAAATACACGTGCTATTTCACGTGTATTTACTATCACGGGTTATTTGATTCCCCGCACAAATAATTAATAGATTCAATAAAATAATCTTAGTTACATTATACATAATTTATGTATTAAATTAAATTCACGTACTAGTTAAATTTGATTAAAACCATCTTACTGTAATCGTAATTATGATCCTGATACGTTATTTCACTCCCGGGTAGCAACTCTACAATTTCCAGACAGTCGGATTCAACGAGATCAATTTCTAATCACTATCGTGAATGAAGCTGTACAACTCCGAGTTAAAACTTCGTCCAGAAACCATCATGATGGATCAGCAGTGCTGATCGGCTCGGTCCAACAAATGCAAGCATAAGAAAGTGAAGCGTGGTGACATCTTATGGATTCGTTATTTAACTAAAGAGAAGAAGGAAGCAGGAGTCACGTTTTGTTCACTCTTTGCTCATCTCTCGACAAGTTGATTTTGTTAAATTTAATTAATTTTCAAAATGTAAAGTACAACGCCATGGCACGAGAAGAGGTTCCAGGCGGTCATAAAAAGGTTATAAAACGGTTAGCGAATGGAATCGCCAAAATCTGACCGAAATATTAAGGTGTGATTTGATTTTTTTGAAACTTGGTACAAGAAGGTTTTCGAGGTTGCTCATAACGAATCTGAATTCAAGATTTCCAAAAAGAAGCAATAAAAACAATATATGCAGGTAGCAAAGCGTGTGTAATGGTAAATGGAAAACTGAGTGACAGGTTCGATATTATGGAAGGTGTTAGGCAAGGATGCGTTATGCTCTTATGGCTATTTATTATATTCATGGACAAGTGTCTAAGAATAGCCCTCTTCGACAAAGAAGGTGTGGTTCTCAGGACAGTGAGGGTACGTAGGTTAGCGTTCGCAGATGATAAGGTTGTTATGCCAGAGTCAATCGAAGACTTGCAAAGAATGTTGAGCAAATTGAACACAAGCATGAAGAACATGGGCCTCAAAATTAACGTAAATAAAACAGAAGTGCTCGTGTTTGAAGGAAAGGGTAAGGAAAAAATATGTAACATTGTCCTAAATGATGACAGAATAGAACAAGCTGATAAGTACGTATATCTTGGTAGCCTATTCACTAAGGACGGAAAGATAGATGGAGAGTTAGATAGGCGTATAAACGACGGTAAGAAGGTTATCGGTAGAGCAGAAATCCATGATCAGAAGTAAAAATATATCAGATAAAGCTAATAGAACAATACGTAATTATATATTTACAGTCACTGTGCTGTATGGTAGCGAGACCTGGACCTACCAAGAAAAAGATAAGAATAAAATTAACGCGATTGGCATGAAATTCCTGCGCAATATTTGCAGTAAAACGCTAATTGACAAAGTCAGTAATAAGAGAATCCTCAAAGAATGCGGTGTAGAGGAGAGACTGGTTGACATATGTGAAAGAAAATCGTTGTGATGATTTGGGCATGTTGAGAGAGTAAAAGATAAACGATTGACGAAACAAGTATATCAAGGTAAAGTAAACAGCAGCGTACCCAGAGGCAGGCAGAGGAAAGAATTGTTTGAATAGGTGAATGAGACCCTAATACGAAGAGATATAAGAAGCCATAGAAACACAAGAGTTTGCATGAACAAATGCATGGACGTGAAGGAAGCTAAAGAGGTATGCCAGGCCAGAAAATTGTGGCGACTAATAGTTTATAAGAAATGCATGATGAGTGTCAGTGGAGTGAATAACGCCTGAAACAAAATACCTGGGGTATTAATGGGCCCGAGCGGAGAGCTTTACATGATGACCTTGTGAAGCTCTTCGCCTGGGGTGATCGCTAGACAGATTGATCTGCGAACTAGGTCGTAGCAGTGTTGCTGAACGAACGTGTTATTTAAGTAAACAACACGGGAATTTTAGATCAATCTAAAAATCTAGCCCCCCCCCCCCCCATTACCGCCTCTTACAACTCCCTTCTTCACCGAATGAGTCACGCATACCTCGAAAAGGATATGGCTTAATGGTATAATAATAATAATAATAAATAACGGATCCACGATGGCGGAAGAATATACTAAACAAATTTTATATTTTGTTTACAACTTGGTAAAAGGAGCAGATTAAGTAGCAGAATTTTTTCTTGACTCTGCTAGATATACAGATTGCGTGCGGCCCTGTTCGGTTCTTGACGTGTGCTCCGCTTCGTCTTACTTTATTCTTCTCATAATTCGTTTATTAGGCATTTTTGTACTTTAAATTGTATCACAGTGTTTGTATTTCTCGCAAAATCAATTTGCTTAAATGTTCAACTGTTCGTAACGCAGATGACGCCTCTAACATCAAGACGGAGGAAAACTCGCTGAAATTGAAGGTCGCCTCACTTTAAGCTTCCCTCAACTATCAAGAGCAAGCTGCGCTTCAAACTACCCTTGAAATCCACGGGTTACCTATTAAGCCGAATGAGGATCTTCCATCGGTCCTGGAATCGGTTGCCAAGGCACTTGATGCTCCTTTTTCAAAAAATGACCTTCTGAATGTTTATCGGATTCGTAAATCCCCAACATCCAATCCACTGCTTGCACCTACCATCGTTGCCAAATTCAGCAAACAGTTGATGAGGGATAAGATAATCGAGCAGAGGAAAAAAGTACGAGACTTCTCTACGAACAATCTTGGCTGGCCAGATAATGATAAAAGTCTTATTTTCATTCGCGAGGCTTTGACGCCCTTCAATCGAAGGATCTACGCTTCTGCACTGGATTTAAGGAGACAAAAGAAGATTAAATATCTTTGGATTGAAGGAGGAAAGATCTTTTGTCGAAAGGATGATGGCACGCCTAGAATTCAAGTGTCACTGGTACAACATATAGAACGATTCCAATAGCAATTAGGCTGTCTACGGAATGGTTACACACACAATGGTGTGATATTATTATTGTTTGGCTATTTGATGCCCTTTGGTAAATATACCTTCAATATTTTTAAGCTGTTTATACCTTATACATATGTACCTTCAGATAGCAAACTTTATCTCATATTTAAACTAGTAGCTTTAAATCTTGATTTTGGCCTTTTTGAGAATAATTGTATAATATTAGGCTTAATTGTGTATCTCGGATACCGTAATTGTTCTAATACCTTCCAAATATTCACAGCTCTCCGGATATACGGATATCGACTTACTAAATCATGTCTAGTTTTGTTGAGAATTTGTCTAGAGATCTGCGCCACTGTTTTTGACATTGTTAATTATCCCTTTAATATCTTCCTTACTTATATTCATTATCAATTTTCTAATATTAACTGCAATCACTTAGTTTGGGGTGTGTTGAATATGGTTCATTGTCTTAGTCATTTTTTACGCGTGCTTCGTGAGCTTCTTATTTTTGAATTGTTTTTCTATAAAATGTTTCTCTTTATATATCAATGGATACGTTAAGCATTTGCCATGTTAACGCCCAGTCTCTCTTGGCACATTTTCTAGAATTCAAACATTTTTTCAGTACTTGTTCCTACCATATAATCGCTGTTTCTGAGTCCTGGTTGACTCCAAATATACCCTCTAGCCTCGTTGCAATTGACAACCATTCGCTCTTTCAAAGAGACAGAGACGAGAGAAGGGGTGGTGGAGTTTGTCTTTTTCTGCATAATAGTCTGAGTGGGACTATGGTTGGAGTGAGTCCAGTGGCTACTCATCCCACGATTTACTTTCTCTTTGTTGAGCTTAAGTCAACTTCTGACAGTGTTTTAGTGGAAGTAGTTTATAAAGCACCCAATTTAAAAACTTTTTTTACATTCCCAGTTCCAGACTTATCATCATCTTCCACTACCTCTTTTAATTCAACCTTTAATGATTCTGACTTCTTTTTCGATGACATCACACCTGAAATACTTTTGTAAAAAACACTTGAAATCAAATCGAATGCCATTGGAACTGATGGAATATCAATAAAAATGATTAAACTTGCCCTTCCAATTATCTTTCCGATTCTTTTACATATTTATAATACTTCCCTACAGTTCGGTATCTTCCCAGATATCTGGAAAAAGGCTTGTTATTTTCCCAGTTCCCAAAATGTCTAAACCTGCTTCCCCGAAAGACTTCCGGCCAATTTCTGTTTTATGTGCACTGTCCAAACCATTTGAAAAAATTGTTCACCTGCAACTTTCCAAATTTCTTGAGATATCTAAGGCCATTGACCCGATTGCAATCAGGTTTTCGGGCGAAACATAGCACTCTTACTGCTTCGCTTAAAGTAACGACGGATCTCAAATTAGCAATGGATAATAGGGAGATCACTATTGTTGTTCTGTTTGATTTTTCGAAGGCTTTTGATATGGTTAACCATAAGTTACTTCTACAAAAGTTGAAATCTTTTAACGTGTCAAACTCTGTCATCAAATGGTTTCAGTCCTATTTTAATAATCGGTCTCACAGAATTATCAATAGTAGTGGTGAGCTTTCTGAATGGTGGGAGGTCAAGTGTGGGGTTCCTCAGGGCTCCATTCTGGCACCCCTCCTTTTCAATTTGTTCACCTCTGACCTTGGAAGTGAACTTCAACATTGCAGCTACCACAAATATGCTGATGATTTCAAAATTTATTTATCGGGACCAATTTCTACGCTAAGTGGATTACTTGTTTTAGTCCAGGAGGATATTGATCGTGTGATCCTTTGGGCCTGGAAGAATGGACTTACTCCTAACCCGGGCAAAAATCAGGCAATTGTTGTTGGACCTACTTCATCTCCGTCACTTGAAACTTTGGCATCTTTTCCACCACTTCGTATCGAGAATCTCGCTATCCCTTTCTCGGAAGTAGTTAAAGATGGGGGAATTTCCATAACCGTACCTTGTCCTGGAAGGAACAGGTACAGAGTATCTCAAGGAAAACATACAAAATTCTACAACAACTTTATAGGAATAAGGACTCTTTACCAACCTCCACTCGGATACTTTTGGTTAAGAGTCTAATCTTGCCCTATTTTGATTACGGTTGTTTAGTTTATGATGATATGACTGACGATTTAAATTTAAAGCTTGAGCGTGCGTTAAATGCCTGTGTCCGTTTTATATACAATTTGCCTAAATACGAACACATAATTCCATACAGACTTATGGCTGACTTACTCAATGTTGCTAAGAGAAGACAATTCTTTATGGGTAATTTGCTCTATACTCTTTTTCAGAACAAAGCACCTGAGTATCTATTCGACCTATTCCAATTTGTAGACAGAGACCTTCCAGCACAGTCTAAGCTTCGTAAAAGACATAAAATCCTTAAGAATCCTTTTCACAGAACGTGTCAGCTTCAAAGATCATTTAGAGTAAGGGGTGCCCGGTTATGGAATAAAGTAGCATACGATATTAGATAGATAATAGTATATTGTGTTACGACTCAGCAAACCGCGTCTTTGACGTCCGAGGCCGATGTTTGCTGTACGAGGCGTACATGCGCGCGCCGAAGGCGCGCGCATAGCCGAGTACTGCAAACAGCGGGCGAGGTCGTCAAAGGTTTGCTGCGGAGTGACACACGATATTTTATGCAAAACCGATATAGTTTTAGTATGCGAGAGGGTATTGAGTGTGAAGTTTCAATGGGGGTGGGGGC
>CAKNYM010050168.1:170532-185522 GCA_932195095.1 Andricus curvator | reverse complement strand
TACTTATCTACTATTTACAATATTTACAGATTACTTATATCTACTTCCTCTCCTATTTACAATCTTTCCTTCTCCATTCCTCTTCCTCCTTCCTTCTCTTCTTCTCTTCTTCTCCATCTTACCCAACACTCCCTTCACCCATGCTACTGGCCTTTTGTCCCCCCTTTCATGCATCAATACCTCCAAGCTTATCCCACTCCTTTCCACCTCTACGCACTCCTCCAACCAGTGCTCTAATCTTTCATCCCCATTCCCACACAGTTCACACATCATCTTCTCCCTAGAGAGCCAGTACCTATTAAAACCCTCCATGCAACCACATCTCATCCTCGCTATAAGCTCCTGACTTCCTTTCTCTCCTTTCTCACATAAATATTGCGCTCTCGCCCTTGGCCCAATCCACACATAGTTCCCGTTAAACCTTGACTCTTATTCTCTCTTCCCCTGCTGTCTTCTCTCTCTCAATGCCGTTTTTCTTAACCAACTCATATACCTTCCTTCCTTCCTCGTGCATCCTTGTCACTTCATCCATCTGCAGTCCATTCGTTCTAAAATACCTTTCCCTTTCAACCTCCATCTTCCCACCACCTCTCCTGTTCTCCTTCTCCCACCAACACTCCCTAACCAGCTTACTTCCCCCCTCTTCCAAACATTTCTCCTCATATTTACACGCCCGACTCCCCGTTAGAATCCCTACACTCGTTCTCCCCGTTTCCCTCCTGACAATATAATTAGGCGTGTTCCTTGCCAACCCCAGTGTCCACTTTACATACCTCTCCTGTGTCCTATTTACCTCTTCTTCATGGAATAAAGTACCATACGATATTAGAAATGCACCTTCCCTGTATCATTTCAAGAATCTCTTTTTCAAATATTTGTACAATACTCATAACCCAACTCTTGAAATTACTCACTGGTAGACTCTCATATTTAGTTCTTGAACATTTCATCTTCGAATTTCCTTCTGTTTTCATTAACTTTTGTAAATTTTTATTTATTTTTCACACAGTTTTTCCCTCTTTACTTTTTCCTTAAAATGAACAAGAACTACTAATCAATCACTTAATGTTAATCACTACGCATTAATCTCATACCTTATTCAATACGTATTCTGAGGTGGACTCTATTTATTTATTTTATTTATATATTTATATTATTTATATATGGCCAACGGTCATACCACGCTGAAAAACCCAGTTCTCGTCAGATCACTGAAGTTAAGCAGCGTTGGACGCGGTTAGTACTTGGATGGGTGACCATTCAAGAATACTGACATGAGTGCTGTTGGCACATCGTGGGTGTGGTGAGCCCACACTTGTAGTTATTTATAACTACAAGAAAAACCTAGAAACACTACCCGAATCGGGTAGTGTCACGCCTACCCTGCAAGGGAAATGGTTTAATGGTATATATATTTACTTTATAGATTAAATTATAAGATTAATCAAGTATCCTGCCGATCAGTGCTTGTACAAATTTGTAATGACCCTGTATTATCCTGTTCCTTAGAGGGCTATTTAGCCCTAGGGACTTTTAATACAAATACAATATTAGTATCTACTACAACTGTACCGAGGCCTTTTAGTAGAACTGCGAGGAACTCAAAGTATATCTCTGTTTTTTGTGACGTGGTATTTAGACGCACAAAAAATTAATAAAATTGATAACAAATCTAAGGACGAGTCGCGTACATAAATCCCGTACGTGCACAGTTGGGAGGGGTGATGGACAACTGTGCACGGAGCAACTGTGCACGAGCCCATCTGTGCACGTCTACAATTCGGCGAGCACAGGTGGGAGTGTTTCATCTGTGCACGTGCACAGTTGGTACACTCCCAACTGTGCACGTCGACATTTTGACGTGCACAGATGGTGCCCTACCATCGGTTCACGTGCACCGATGGGAGACTCTCAACTGTGCACGCTTTAATTTGGGAGGGAGACAACTGTACACGAGCCCAACTGTGCACGTCGAGGGCCGGTGCTACAACTGTGCACGTTGTTAAATACTGGAACAAATGTGCACGTCTCCTAACTGTGCACATGCATAGATGGGACACTCTGATCTGTGAACGTCGAAATTTAGACGTGCACAGATGGCATCCAACTAATGGATACCATCCATGGACTTGTAAGTGAAAAATAGGATCGTATTAATTGAGACGTGCACGGTCCCATCTGTGCACGTGCACTTGTAAGTTGGAAACATCTGTGCACGTGAAACTTTAGTTGGGTACCATCTGTGCACGTCTAAATTTCGACGTGCACAGTTGTAACCCTGCGAATTGCGACGTACACAGTTGTGAGTCTCCCATCTGTGCACGTGGACTTGTAAGTTGCAGATCTGATCGTATTAATTGAGACGTGCACAGTTGGGACGGAGCAGGACATCTAGTCGCGGGACATCTAGTCGCCAGGAAAAGTAGTCGCTGGGACATCTAGTCGCCAGGCAGAGTCCCCAGCACTTTTAGTCGCCAAAGCGTTGTTATAAATCATAATATAACGTAAGAGACTAAAAGACGTCGCAGCAAAGCAAATAATATTAATTTCCTCGGATAATCATCCGAGATTATTTGATTTTCTTTAATTATAATTAGAGAAAATATAATGATAAAAAAATTCTATTTTGAACCTCACGCTGTTTTTCCATTCAAGTTTTACGTAGATTTTAACGGAATACTCCTTACATGTGTAGAAATTTCGAATACCTGTAATATAAGGCGGGATAAAAATGCGCCAATTAATCGAAGTATTTGGTGCCATTTTTAAAATACGTAAATTTATGATTTTTAAAAAACCTAACCTTTACAGTACTTTTATATTGGAAATGCTTATCCTCTGAAATCATACCCCTAAAAATATAATTTTATTCCGTTTTTTTTTTTCAAATCGGTCAACATTAACCTGTGCCCCTAGGCTTTTGAAATTAACATGGGGTTTTAAATGGAAAAATCTCGGTTTCCGAACAAATTCATGGAGGAAAATCGATGGTCAAAGTTAGAGAGTCAAAATTTAGAGAGTCAGTCTGTCTGTTCTTGGGATGGTCATAACGATCATCTTGTTTTCACACACTTCGACCATCCACGGAGGAACGGATTATCCGTCGCCGAGGGCCAATATTCCTTTAACTTTAAAATCAATTATTTATTTGTGAGGAGTAAAATCAAATAATTATTTTAACTTTCACTTTATAAGTCTACTTTGTGACCAAGGAATTAGGATTAATAATTTTACAAGTATTATTTGTCGTAAACAAATTTCTCGCACAATTAATTATTTTAAATAAGCGCGCCAACTGTAACCAATCCGAATCTCGACGCGAAGAAGAAAAAGATACCAGAATTGTGAGCACTGGGCCCGAGATCATTTTCGGAGTGAACGTATGTTATTGAGTCGTTCAGCATCATATTTGTTGTTTATTGAATTTAAACATATTTTTAATAAGTTTAAAATGCTTTCCGATATTTCGAACATGCGTGGAGAGTGAAGTCCATGAGACAGAACATGGTGGAAAGTGGATTAAGTTTTTTCATTTGAATTTTCAACGTCAAATTTGATGCTTCCAAGGGATTGAGGATAAAGGCGCCACTCGGCGCTCAGCTATCAATTTGTTGTCACAGTGTCGTTTGTAACTGAAAACATGCTAAAAATGTTATCATTCATTGATGATGCAGAAAGTAACGAGATGTGTGACATAAGTTACTGAATTTACTCCAGTGTTTGAAATCTTACAATTCAGTGCAGTGACGTCATGTCCTTATAAGAGTTTCTTATAAGAGAGACTGGAATGCCCCACACACAAACACGCACACACACTGTATCCAAGGAGATCAAGTCGACTATCTGAGATGATCAAATCGACCCTCTAGGATGATCAGCTCGGCTCTCTGTCATGGGCTAGTCGACAGACCGTGATGATCAAGTCGACTCTCTGAGATGATCGATTTGAACCTCTTGTTCTAACCTTCTGGAGATAGTCGCTTTAGCCTTCCAGAAGGCTGTCCTATAGTTGACCCTCAAATGAAGTACGTATGGACATCTAGATGGCCAGGCTAACCTTCCATTTTTCTCCGCGTGGAAAAAAGAAGTACTTGTTATTAAATTTTTTTAAATTAAAGTTTAGTCACTGCCTGAGGAATATTTGAGACATAATTTTCACCCAATAACTCTTGATGTTCACACCCCTAAACCGCTTGTATTGTGCCCGGAAAATGCCCCAAAAAATACAAAATAGCAGTTTTATGTAAAATTCTTGCTAGAGATCGTATTTTTTTGAAATTTTTTCGAAATTATTTATTTCCATTCGATTCGTGACAAGTTTCCAAGTGTTTTTGAACTATTTTTAAATTGTTTAAACATTTACTATTTCTTTAAACAATTCTTTTCAGTAAATCGTGGAAAGTTACTATTTTTAGGATAAATGATATAGTTAATGAAGTAATAAATAATGATTTTTATTTAACATACTTTGCGATTGTTTGAACAATTTCTTTATTTAAATTTTTTTCCAATAAATCGTGAAAAGTTATTATTTTCTGGAATTAATGAGACAGTTAGTGAATGTGAAAAGTGATATTTTTTGTTGAAGACAGTTTTTAATTATTTAAGCAATTAAAATCACTTCCTCCTTTTCATAGGAAAGATGGAGAGAATTCTAGTTTTTTTGAATTTCTTACACTAGGTCGCTTATTTGTCAGTAATTTCCTTATCTCAACGAAATCGATCTAAAAAATAACTATCCATAACGTAACTGTAAAAAAACTTGTTAAAAAGAATGAATGTTGTTTAAAAAATGAAGGTAGAAGTTCTGATAATGAAATTCTGAATAACAAGCGACATTGTATAAAAGATTCGAAAAAACTAGAATTTTCTCCACCTTTCCTGTGAAAAGCTGCAAGCGAATGATTATTTTTTAAATAATTGCAAACTGTCTGCCACAAAAAATATCACTAGTAACATTCATTGGCGTCATTATTCCATAAAATAGTAACTTTTCCAGATTTATGGGTGGAAAAGTTATTTAAACAAATGAAAATTGTTCAAATAATTGATAAATATATTTTTAAAAATATATTACTTGCAACACATTCGTTAATTTGTGTCATTAGTTCCAGCAAATAACCGAAATTTGTAGGCAACCTATACAACCAAGATCCATAAGTATAGCGAGCTAAGGCATGAAGTAAAGACAATATGGAGGAATGTGAAACATGCATCTATTCATCCTATTGTGATTTCAGCTACAGGCAATGTGCACGCAAGGTGCACTGAACATCTTGAACATTTAGGTGTCAGTAGGGTACTGGCAGCGGCTCAGAAGGCTGTTTTATTGAACACCTATCGCATTGTGAGAAATTTTCTAGACCATCAGGAAGCAAGTGACTAAAAACCTGTGGAGTGGCAGATGGTAGCTCTAAGAAAGCCTCCAGAGTCGACTGTTGTCACCTCCAATGCTCGCGGCCGCTGTGTAAGGATAACAGCGGTAAAAGACGAACTCCAAACTACACTATGTTCCTAATTTTGTACCTACAACATCATCGCAGAAGATTTCAGACATCGTATTATATTAATTTATAACATCCTCATCTCATCAGTCACTTGACTTAGTCCGTGGCTATGATGAAAAACCGGGTTCACCCGAAAAAAATAATGAAAAAAAAATATTAAAAAATTATAATAATAATATATAATATATAATAATATATATAATATTCTTATCGTATCTTAAAACCAGTGAACGACACCCAACAGAAGGAAGTTTTCAGGGAAACATACATTTTGTGCAACTTTCTTACATATATTTTGCAAAAAAATATGAAATTATGCGCTACTATGCGAACATTCCAAAATTATGCGAGGAAAATAATAACATGAAAGTACAAATTAAATGGTATAAAACAGCAATTATTCTTTTTTCCTCCTATTTATGTATATTGCTGTTTTATAACATTTTAGTGGCGAAGAAACAATAAAAAAACCTTATTAAAGAAATGTCTTCAAAATATTTCATCTGGTGCCCAGTTTATAAACAATTATGCTCTTGTACCTGTCTGTTCATAAGGAATGTTACTTTTTATGACTTTTACCGAAACCAAATACTTTTTTTCAAACAGACACGAAATAAGAGTCTTTTCATTTGTATCACAAGAAATTTTATTCATAAGGTATTTCTCTGAAGCTAATATATAGGTATACTTAACAAACAAAAATCGAAAACTACGAAAACTTCATATCTTACGTTCTTTAATGCTCGCAACCTCTAACATTTTTGTTTAATCTGACAAAATTAGGAGAGAATTTTCTCATCCAGCGAAATAAATTGTAGCGTTACGGCCTTCGAAAAATAAAAAATAAGCAAGATTTTTATGAACCACCCATACATATCTTTACAATGGAAAATATTTCCCAACAAATTTATTATAATTTATAGGTGTTAAATATTTGTAGTCATTTATGTTTATTTTGTTATGATTTATAACATAACGTTTGGGCGACTGAGAGTGCTGGGGACTACACCTGGCGAACAGATGTCCCAGCGACTAGATGTCCTGGTGACTAGATGTCCCGGCGACTAGATGTCACGTGCCGCAGTTGGAAGTATCCCATCTGTGCACGTGAACCGTTGCACAGTGTAGCCAAAATCACTTTTTGTGGACAAAAGTCTGTCTACAACACAATTTTCAATGGATTTTGACGGTTTTTTGTCAATGATTGTAAGGCTTTCGGGTATATGGAGCCGGTGCGGAAATTTCGATTTGGCTGAACCAAAATTATTTATTTAACAACAAAATAAACAATATTTTTATTCTACATTTTCAGATGTACCTTTTGTTTAAGATCTGCGAAGTGACTAAAGAAGAGCTTAAGTCAGTGTAATTACTATTTAGGAATAGTTTTTAGTAGGTTAGAGTATGAAAAAAAAATTGTTTATAATGTTTTAAACAAATTAATGAACAAAAGCCATTTCTTGTGATTCGCAATGGTTAGTTCTTTGAAATTCACAGTTTTGATATAGAATATGAGATAAATGTATGCTTTATTGTGATTATTTGAAAATATCTGCTGTTTGGCAATTATTTAAACAATTTTTATAAACAAAAACACAGTTTTCGTATGTCACAACGAATAGGCTACATTTTTTGCAGAATCGACCAAAAATGTCTTGGCAATGACTCCTTACTGTAATTTTCTTCAAATTAACAACAACTGGTAATTATTTAAACAATATTTATAAACAAATTCACAGTTTTAACATTCGTCCACGAATAGGGCCAATTTTTTCTGCGGAACCCACTTAAAATGTATCGTTAGTGACGCTAGGAATGCCTTACCAATGGCTCCTTGTTGCCTTGTTTGTCCAATTAACAAGAACTATTAATTATTTAAACAATATTTATGTAAAAATGCACAGTTTGACCATTTTTCCATGAAAAGTATTAATTTTTTTTGCGGAATCAACAATAAGTGTCTTGCCAATTATTCCTTCTTCTCACATTTATCTAATTAGGAAAAAGTGTTGATTGTTTAAACAATATTTATAAACAACCAGAGATGCGAAAAATTTATTTCATAAAATATCATGAGTGTTTAAGTAAAGGTTTTTTTTGCTTTTTTAATTAACTTCTACATTTTTTTAATACTTTCATTTTTTTTCTCGTTTTTTGTTTGTTCCTTTTTTTTCAAGGAACTTATAATAACGCTTCAGCCTCATCCGACAGGGATTTTATTTTACTCTTACCTTTGACCCTTGAAGAGCTAATCGTAGGATCTGAAGATATCAGGAGGTAATGGATGATATAATTATTCGTCAGTACTCGGTCGAAATTCTGCTATTTTCGCGCCTAGCCTTGCGAAAAATCTTGTTATTAGCCTCTTGGTGCTCCTCTGATAGCCAGCCGAAAGGTACGTCCAAGGATCTGATGATCTCGCCACCAATAATGAGAACTTTATGGACTGATGGTGGCATTAGATACCAGCCACATAATGTCACACAAATCTCTGCAGTTTTTAAACAAAATGTTTTGAATTCATCACAGTCGATCATCCTACCACAAGTTAACACTTGCAAGATAGTATGAAACCTGACGATCAATTTTTCATCAAACCCAGTGTGTTTTGCTACACCCTGAGCTTGGGCAAAGAAAGAGCGAGCAACATTACCAGTATTGGTTGTTCCTAAACCTTGTTTCACAAAATCGACTAAAATAGATAAGTTAGATTTCGGTACATCTTAAATGTGTTTTTTCTTCATTTTTTCAATTCTTTTTGTTCCTTTGTTCTAGATGCACCTTTCTTGTAATCAAGATTATAAGCTATATGAAGTAGAAACTACATGAAGCCTAACCAACAGTGTAACGTCGAAAGACCGAATTTGTAACAATGCATTTCAAATCAAAGCGCAATTTGAACATCACATCGTTGACTTCAATTTCATATCATTCAACTTTCTCAAGCAAGTTCGGGATGTGATTGTATTCTTGTAAAGTGAGCAAGCTGTTCTCTATTACAAATTCAAACTTTATCGTCCGACACAAATGCACTGAATTAGGTGTCTAGTTACTTCAAATAACATTGTCGTCAGCTTTCAACTGAAGAGGAACAAACGAAAACAAAAATATATAAGAATCATTCACATTCTTATTATTTGTCTTGTATTGTATTGTGTTGGTTCGAGTCACTATTCTAAATCATTTTACATAAAGTTGAATTTTCAATTCTGTAATTCATTTTTGCATCCACAGGATTTAGCAAAAGGAATAGGAACCAGGAAAATATGTTGTATATTCGGTTAGAAGAAATAATCAGTCGACATTTGGAGTACAAAACGTCATGACAAAACAATTGAGTGCCGGTGACGGGTCACCAGCGTCTCGCGTCTCGCGCGCGTCTACCGGCACTCTCGCTCTCCAGGAGAAATAGTGATGGACGCGGAACATGTATTCCCGAAGGAAATTTTCCCGAGTTGAGCATGTCTGCACCAAACCATACGTCGATTTATCAACCGGTTGTTAATATAAAGGGGCCTGAAGTTTTCACTTTTTCACGCGTTTCTTCACCTTCACGTTAGTGTAACTTCTTTTAGGCTGATCCAATTTGACTTTTATTATAGTGTTTTTGAAATTAATTTAATTAATTAATTTTTTGAAAAAAACGAATCTTTAAAAAAATAGTATATTGTGCATCGAGTGGGAGAAGTAGGCGATTCCAGAAAGGTGTGAATTTTGCCGAGCGAGCGCAGCGAGCCCGGCAATCACACGAGTCGAATCGCCGTCTCCCACAAGGCGCACATAAAACTTTGTCCAAGACTCGAGATGGAAATGCGACTGTAGAGGTCGTCGTCTCGAGTCGATCCTCCGTAGTCGTATTTCCATCGCGGGGGTTGCTCAGACATTTCTATTCAAAAAAAAAGGTTTTTTATACTCTTTAAAATCATGTAGAAGAAAACGTGGCTGGAAATATTTTCTTGGTAACATTGAGATTTTTGCGCTCGAGGGTACCACGTTAATCTCACGTAACGCTCGGGCACGAATACTGTCAGGTGTAATGTGCATCTAAACTTACATTTATCTAACTCGGGATGATTTATTGTGTGTATGTATATTATATATATTACATATATATTTTTAGTACACACTAGCAATGCGAACACTCAAAAACATAGGGTGAATCAACTCTGCAGATCTCTTACTTTTGCTTACTTGCTCTTTTTATGGTAACCTTTCTTTTTTTTTTTTTTTTTTGATTTGCGAGAAAAAATCAGTTTTTTCCTCTAAGTAATACCCTTTAAGGACAAAATGTATTCCATCTTCGGTCGGAGTCACTGAATGGTAATCTAGCTTTCAATGCTTCTAAATGAACAGCATGACTTTCTTAATAGCTGAACATAATGACTGTTTCCTTAAAGTTTTTCAACACCCATTCGTATAACGTCTGTGCTGTAAAAATCTGATCTTTTGGAGAATTTTGCAGACTAGCTACTGCAGCAAGTCTCTTCAAGTTTCTACCAATTCCGTCACAAGGCGCTTTTCCATGAGCCATAGCGTGAAAGTGCCACTCTGCTTCAATTCCAAAATCTTCCTTATGAAACCGGAGATTGGCAAAGTTGTACTTGTTTTTGAAGTGTTGCGGTGCTCCGTCAGAGAAGTAAAATATCTTCTCCTTGGGTTAAAAATTACTCTCCAAGTTATTGACAATTATTTTCTGAAATTCGTGTACGGCCACAGAATCATGAGTCAGAGCCATTACGATGTTTCAGTTGACCATCTTCTCTGTAATAAATAACAACTGTGAAAATACTTACTTGGTCATTATTCCAATGGAAAGCTTGTACAGCGTTTTGAGCTACAAAATCTAAATTTCTAACAAAAACAAACTGTGCAAGAAATTGTCCTTCCACCAATTTGTCCTTTAAAGTATTCAACAAACAATGACTGTTTCTTGGCAACAAAATCATGCGATTTTTGTTTTAGTAAGTCATTACTAAGCACTTTGACGAAGTAATCGATGTACGCTACCTCGGTCAACAGCGTACCTCTATCAGTTTGTTGCCAGGTTTGAAACTCGACTTTTTCAATACAGTGATCATCCAAAATTTGTGGCAAAAAATTTTTAATAACACTTGCTCCTGGACATTCCTTTTATTTGTCAAAATGACAGCTATCCCTAGTAGTATTTGTTTAAACAATTTTTTCCCCCTGTAAATCGTGAAATGTTATTATCTTTCGAAATAAATCGTACAAAGTTGATGAATGTCAAGAGTAGTAGTTCTTGTTTAACTTATTTGGTAATTATTTAAACAATTTTCATTTGTTTAAACAATTTTTTCTCCCTAAAATCGTAAAAAGTTATTATTTTCTGAAAATAATGACGCAATTAAAGAATGTTGAAAGCAATACATTTTTGAAGGATGTTTGGTAATTATTTAAACAATTTTGATTTGTTTAAACAATTTTTTCCCCCTGTAAAGCGTGAAAAAATATTACTTTCTGGAATTAATGACACAATTAAAGGAATTTAAGAGTAATATTTTTTTTCTACAGAATATTTAGAAATTTTTAAAATAAATTTAATTTGTTTAAACAATTTTTGTTTGTTTAAAAATTTTTTTCTCTGCAAATCGAGAAAATTTATTATTTTCAGCATTTAATGACACAATTAGCGAATTTTAAGAATAATATTTTTTTGCTTAAGATATTTTGAAATTATTTGAGCAATTAATAATCATTAATATATCTTAAGCAAAAAAATATTATTCTTAAAATTCGCAAATTGTGTCATTAAATGCTGAAAATAATAAAGTTTTTCGATTTGCAGAGAAAAAAATTTTTAAACAAACAAAAATTGTTTAAACAAATGAAAATTATTTTAAAAATTGCTAAATATTCTGTAGAAAAAAAATATTACTCTTAAATTCCTTTAATTGTGTCATTAATTCCAGAAAGTAATATTTTTTCACGCTTTACGGGGGGAAAAATTGTTTAAACATATCAAAATTGTTTAAATAATTACCAAACATCCTTCAAAAATGTATTGCTTTCAACATTATTTAATTGTGTCATTATTTTCAGAAAATAATAACTTTTTACGATTTTAGGGTGAAAAAATAGTTTAAACAAATGAAAATTGTTTAAATAATTACCAAATAAGTTAAACAAGAACTACTACTCTTGACATTCATCAACTTTGTACGATTTATTCCGAAAGATAATAACTTTTCACGATTTACAGGGGGAAAAAAATTGTTTAAACAAATACTAATTGTTTAAACAATTTAAAATTATTTAAAATATACTTTAAAACTCGATACTTGTCGATTAAAAATAATTCATGTTGAAATTTTTTTTTAAAATACCGGCTTTAGCATGAATTTGATAGAAAACTGCTATTTTGCATTTTTTGGGCCATTTTCCGGGCACAATTAAAGGGGTTCAGGTGTGTCAAAATTAAAAGCTATTGGTTGGAAATTATTCCTTAAATACTCCTCAAGAGGTGACAATACTTTAATTGACAAAAAATGTATAACAAGTACTTCTTTTTTCCATTTTTTTGAAAATCGAGCTTTTCCCATTTAAAACCCCATGTTAATTTCAAAAGCCCAGGGGCATGGGTTAACGTTGAAAAAAAAAAAATTACGGAATTTCTTTTTCCCGAAAACGAACCAAACGGGGGGGGGGGGGTTACCACTAAAAATCGAAAGTCGAATTTTTACAGGTATAAATTTGGATCACCCTAATGCTCAACAACAAGTTTTTTAGCTTTTCAACATTAGCGTTTTGACGCACCAAATTTCTTAGCTAACTTTCTGCGACCCCAAGATTTTGGTGCGAGAGTCAGAATCGAAACTTTTTCGGAAGTACTGCAGGATGCTTTAAATTTTTCTTTCAATCGCTTAAGAACTTCTAAGGCAGCTGCGTGATGCTTATCATTACATGACAATTTTGACTTTTTAGTGGGAATATCAAAATCAGAATCCGAGTGATTGACAGAAGAAATATAAGATGTAACATCACATGCATTGTCATTAATGCCCTGAAGAGGATCATCAGCCCGGTCATCAGTTAACAAATCTAAACTGGGTCTTGAGAAGATGCGTTCGTGACTGTTCTACATGGTCCGCATACTTTTGAGTTGACCGGCAACCAAGAATATTTATAATGTAGACTCTTAGGGATTTCTCTTCAGCTGCTAGGTTTTCTGTGGGGTTTTTTCTTCAAAGGATTGCAGCATTGATTGAATATGCTTTTTTGTGACAATGGGATGTGGCTTTTTACAGCAAACATTATTAATTTGCCACAAACTGTATCTAATCTACCAGCCAAATAATTATCTGATTGCCCGGACGTTAGATTTTGACAGCATCCGGAAAATTATGAATGAAATAAAAAGTGTAAAATTAAATATATAACCTACTTTATTTCTGCACAGATAATCATCCCCAATTAGTTAAATGTAAGTTTAAAGGGACATTAGACCTGACAGTATTCGTGCCCAAACGCTGCGTAAGTTTAACGTGGTACCCTCGAGCGTAAAAATCTCAATTTGACCAAGAAAATATTTCCAGTCCAATTTTTCTCCTACATGATTTGAAAGAGTATGAAAAAGCTATTTTTTGAAATAGAATTTGTCTTCAAAGTGGAGCTTTTTTCAAAACATCAATTTCAATTTACATTTTTCAAACAAAACAAAAAATTTTATCGTTATACTAGTCTTAAAGTACACGGAATGATCTTTCCAAAACACTATAATAAAATTCCAATCGGATGAGCCTAAAAGAAGTTCCACTAACGTAAAGATGAAGAAACACGTGAAAAAGTGAAAACTTCCCCCTGTATATTGACAACCGTTTGATTAATCGACTTATGGTTTGTTAAATTAATATAGGTCCACTAGGACAACTCGATTCAAAAATATATAATTTTAGGTGGGAACACTTGACGTATTCTGCCCCATATATCGCCTCTGTTTATTTCTCGGTCGACGCTGAGGGGCCCCCAACTCCCCAGAGAGGTGGATGCTCAAATTCAGCACTGCCAGGAGAATAGGATTCCTCTGCTGTTTGGCTGTGACGCAAAGTTCCATTGTAAACTGTGGGGGAGGATAAATATAAAAGGCTGACGAAGAGATTTAATTGAATACCTAGCGGGTACTGAGCTGGAGATCCTTAATCGTGGTGATACTCCCACATTTCAGATTAAAAAAAGGAGTGATGTTCTCGATTTGACACCATGCTCGGAAGAACTACGGAACAAGATAGTGGGCTTTCGTCTTCGACGATGAGTCACTCTCGGACCACGAATATATCTTGTTCCAGTTAGCCTTAGAAAAATTGTCGGTTTTAAAGATCAGAAAGCCCAAGAACATACGTTGGGACTCATACAAAGAGGGACTCAAAGGTAGGCTCGTGGAATTCCCTAGAAGCTACGGTACCATGGATGCGTTAGAGCACGCCGTGGATTTCCTGCCAAGGGCTCTGAGTACATCATATGACAACCATTGCCCTACAAGAACAGAACTAAACTGCCTTCAGACCTGAAAATCTGCAAGATGGCTCAGAATGAATATAAGAAAAACATAAGAACCTACAAACAGAAAATTTAGAGGGGTTTTTGCGAGAAATATATGAACATTCCGGAGACGGCGAATTTGCAGAAGACGAGGAAGAAACACTGATTCTCCTGAAGGAAGTTCACTTCCCAGGTTTTCAGCGAATTCAAACCGACTAAAAGAAGGAATGCTGGGACCAGGAGAGTGAGAAGGCCTGGAATTTCGCCGCAAAGGTTTTTGTTAATATCAAGAAGGTGGAATGGGCCATCGGATCCTTCTGCCCCTTTAAATCACTGAGGGCGTCGCTCGCCCACTGACGAAACTATTTAGAGCAAGCAATGCCCTTAAACATGTGCCATCGGCATGTAAGGACGGCAGAGTGGCCTTCATTCCCAAACCTGGGAAGGAGGCGTACACTGCTGCTAAAGATTTCCGGTCGATTAGTATGACATCCTTCATCCTGAAGACCTTAGAGAAACTGTTTAAGAGATATATCAGTGATAAGGTGCTTTTAGCCTCTCCGCTGTACAGAGGGCAGCACGCCTTTCAGATGGGCTGCTCTGTACAAATTGCGCTTCATGCTGCCGTCGCAAAAGTGGTGCAGCAGCTTAAGGAAGGATAGCATACTGTGGGCAACTGCTTTGACATAGAGGGTGCCTTCAGCAATATCCTTTCAAAAGTCATCTGTTGTGGGGCTTCAAGGTGTGTCGTGCCAGACCAGCTAGTGAGCTCAAGAGGCGTAGTATGCTACGCTGGAGCGACTCGAGACCAGTTAGGGTGAAGGCCTAGTCAGATGAGTAGCGCCGCGGCGATGTCCGCAGGGGGGTGTCCTGTGTTGCATTGTAGTGCACGGCTTCCTTCGTAGACTAAATGAGGAAGGATATTGTTCCCAGGGATACGCGGATGACTTTGTAATTCTAATCAGACGGGGGGGGGGGGGGGGGGGG